>JAHWFP010055711.1:3907-17849 GCA_023313725.1 Lithobius niger | reverse complement strand
GTGAAGATGAGTGTTAATCAAGTTGGACATAAAGTCTCGGAAAATATGTTAAAATCGATGTTTTCGAGGTCACGGACTGAAAGTTGGAGGCCTCGATAAAGCAGCCCTGATTGAAAATGCAGGCGAGAACGAGGCCGGATCGTGGTGTAACTGCGCTTTCAATATTGGATGGAACAGGCCGAAGTGGTGAGTCGACGGTTGAAGAGACATTAGGTGCGCTGACAAATTGACCGCGGATAGCGCTGGAACCGTTACCCGGGGCGGAATCAGTGCCTGAGGAGGCCGTGTGGAGGGGGGCTGTGGAGAATTGAACCTTCTTTATCCCAATCCCTTTTTTTTGGAAGGAACGAAGGATATGGAGGACGGAACCCAGAAGGGCCTGGGATCGCACGAAGTGTATCCAGAGAGGAAGATGGAATCGTTGTTGTAGAGGACACCTTTTTTAAAGTTGGCGATCCGCATAAAGTAGCACTAGTAGTTTGCGGGAGTTCTTTTTGACGTCGTTGGCGGTCAGCCCTTAGTCGAGAACTTCTTTGGCGACGGCGGATTTCTTTCCATTTTGCTGGAGACATCTGGATACAGATGGCACATAAGAGGTCCAGACCGTTGCACTCACGATGATGTTGGCAGCAGGGATGAGGATCGAAGTGTTCTTTTGTCCCTGCCGCGAAACCGAGACACACACAAGGTTTGGGGTCAGGAACGTTGGCTACCTCGGTGGGAGGCAATGGGTCTTCGGAAGACATGGTCAGTGTTGGTCCACACAGTCAAAGCCGACGAGGGGACCATTACAATTTGAAATCGCGCGCTGCAGATGATGCGACCTCTGGCGGCAGTGCGCAGAAGAAGAGACAGAACCCGGATGCAGCTCACTACCTTAGCGAGGAATCGGGAGCAGTTGTGGTTGTACCCCATCTAGTGGAGGTGTGCAGAAGGAGAGATTGAGAGATCAAGACAAAAATCGTTACCTTGATGGGAGATAGGAAGTGGTCAGGAATCGATGGCGGTGGTAGTTGTTAAGAAGGATCGAGAGAACTCGATGTTCACCTGGGGAATCGTGGATGGGATCACGTGCTGGCTGGATTTCAATCTTTCTCGTTGATGCGTTGTATTGTCATAAATCATTTTTTTTATTTTTATGTCCGACGTTGAAATTGAGGATGATGTGGAATCGAGCAGAAGAGGAGATACGTGCGGAGTGAGGATGGTCGGACGGGAGTCCGTGATTGCGGTAACTGTGGACAACTGAGGAAAAAACCAGCCGATCCCCGGAAAGATGAAACGGAGGCGAGGAACCGGGAAGGAAACATAGCTCATGGCGATCCTGATGGCTCAAAGTAGGCATGAAAATGGGCGTGAAGGCAGGATTCCGTCATCTGCTTGACTTAACCTGTCCGGAACCGAAGACGAAACTTATGTAGGGCTGGTGAAGGAACGGATCTTGTGGATTGCTGAAGGATGGATCAGAGTGATGCTAAGGTGATGCAGGGGAATTGTACTGTCCCAGTGAAGCATCAGCAGGAAATGGTGAAAGATTGGCAGTGTGCAGGATCGACAATGAGTGGAAGCGGAGACAACGTCCATTAGTCTTGGATCGGGAAGACGAGATCGAGGTGTCCTCCTTGTGGAGAGGAGTGATACTGGGCACAAGTGGGAATCGTGTCCGAGAAACCCAAGGCAGAGAAAGAGACCGAAGAGGTAAGAAGTCTGATGAATCAGGACTCCAAGAATCGGAGGACCATAGTTCAAGGCAAACAAGAGAAGAAAGAAGAGAGGGAACCGAGTCAGGAATAACGGGAACCAGGCGTGGCGGGCAGCAACAATCGATAGGATTCGTCGAAGGAAGACAAAAACTGTCTTTGGAATCGTGGAAACGGAATCGGTAATCGCAGACCCGTTGGCGAGGAAAACCTTGGAAGAGGACTTGGAGATCCTCCTAGACGCGTTGAAGCAATCGGTGAAGGGAGGATCGGTCTTAGAAGGCGCGGATGAGGTCCGAACCGGAGGAACGACCCACAAGAAGGGATCTCCTGAAGAAGCTTTGGAAAAATGCAGGAAGGGGGTTGAAGCGGCAGGCGGATCGTCCCAACACGCTGCAGCTCCTTACCCTTGGTAACCCGGTGTGGCTTCTGCGATATACGAATCAATGTAGCCGAGTCAGATGCTGTAGTGGAATGCGGAGCGGTCCCATCACAAGGTGGATTGGGAGAGGGAATCGAGTCCCCTCTCCCCCCGGAACCGCAAGATAAGGCCGCACCCATCAGGTGAATCGGTGAATCCATAGAGAGCTCCAAGAACAACTGTCTAACGCAATTGCCCTAGGAAGAAAGATGCTACGCTCCGCCGCAAATCGCTTATATAGATGGAGCCAGTTCCTGTCACGCGCAGTGAGTTACGAGACTTGCAGGGAAGCCAACTTTCAAGCTAGCGATAATAGAGCTCCATGGGGGTAAATGCTATGTTAAAATAAGGAATGGATATTTTCATGGCAATAAAAATATCTGAACATATTCGTTCTCCAAGAAGACGCTTTCATATAAACGAGGTTCTACTGTAGCCATTATTCTGTTTATTTTTTTTGCATTTCTTCCTCGAAGACAATCACTTATTGTAAACAACGCTCTCCAATGTCAGTCGCCACTCGCCATTTAATAATAATAATAAAAGTTTACCGCTAGTGAGAGGAAGCAAAGGCGCATTAATGCAACACTAACATCAAACCCTCAAATATACAAGCTGATTAAAAAATAAGTCAAGTAACACAATGTAACATGGCTGGCCACAACCAATGAATGTTTAGAGTGGCTGACTATAAGCAGGTGGCAAAAAGAAGAACTCAGAACCGTGCAAATGGCTCCTCAAATTTTGGGAATGAAAATCAACAGCTGGTGACCAGAATTAGACATACTCACCAAAAAGCCGACTATCAATAGAGAATCGTTTGAGGCGTCATACTCAGATTCGTAACCGCTGCATAATAGCTTTTCAGCGATAATAATGGGGGTAAAGAAAATTGTACGGTACAATCTTGGAAATGCATAAATTAGAAAAACCATGTATCATGTGAGAAGTATTTGGTGTGCGGGAGCAGAAATTGTGAAATGGCTACTGCTATTGTCATGGAACTTACTTCGTTCCCAGCTTTACGCCTATTTGCACCTGTGGCCCCATGACCCTGCCTCAAGGTACCCCACAGAGGTGTCTCAGTCAGTTGTGTTACCATCACCGTGGCGGCAGGATGGCCAGCAATGGGAGGAAGGAGAGTGAGATGACCAATCCTCATCCCAGCTTAAGAGAAGTAAGAGAGAGGCATAGTCATGGCAGTAATAAAGGAGAGTATCAGAGGGAATAAACATGCCGAATGATTGATTTGGCCTGAACAGCGTGAATAGAGAGCTAGTGGGAGCAGCAGTGCGTTCCCCTGCAGCCGCATTGCCACAACTGTTTTGATGTTCAAGAAGGCTGACCACATATGCTGCGTAATTTTTGCAAACACGATTTGTTTTTCCCAGGAAGCCCAAAAAACAGGAATGGGTAAGGCCAAAATATTCAATCCACCGTGTGGCATGCACAGGCTGCGCTATTTGTCATATAGGTAGTGAACAGTGTTTTCTGCAAAAAGATACTTGCTTTCCGTGATGCTTTCTGCAGAAAAAAAATAGCGATTCTGCGACTCAAGTATAAAATTGAACCCACAATGCATTACTTTTCTAAATTTAATAATTCAGTAAAAAAAACAAAACAAATTCTGCAATTTTCTTCAAAAATTCCTCGATTCTGCAAATTCCGTGACCTTAAGGTTGGTTCGTTGAACTCCTGTGGTAACCCACACATCAACTGCTTGATGGAAATTTAAAATACATAATATATGAAGCCACGGAAATTCAGAAAACATGTGTCTCTGCATATAGGATACATGACATAATTCCCCCAAATGGCTGAAGAGCTGTGTAGATATATACCCACGGTCAGTGATCCTTCCTTCCACCAACAACGCATTCGCGACTTTTTCGATATGGGTCACAGGTAATTTTCTCATGTTTGATTAGTTTGTCTAAATTTGCCAAAGTTTTCTGATAATTTTGGCAACTCCTCAAGTTTTATTTGCCTTGGGCACGGTAGCTCCTGTTGGCCGCTCCCTTGCACCTACCCTTGACCTCACAATGACTCTTGCCTGCTCCAGCTAATGAAGTGCTGATTTGCACTCCCTTCAATTTCTGCAATGTAAAAATAAATGGGATCGGCGAACGCTTTCCCAATGCACTGCATGTATCACACTTGCGACGACCGACCATCGCTGGCGGTTTGCAGACCAGTGTTTGTCAAATATCGACAATTCGTCTGGTCAGGGACGTCATTTCTTACTGGGTTTACATCTGTGGTCGCTAATATCAACTGTACTCGTTTCACTGTCGTCATCAGTAATCACGCCTTTCTTAGTTTCCTTTTTTGGCTTCATTTTGTATTTTGCCCCCATAGTTTGAAGCTGTACAGGAAAGCTATTCTTTAGAAAGATTCTCCAAGGCCAGCGAACCTTCCCTCCACAGTAGAACTATTTAAGGCTACACCAATAGCCTAAGGATCAGATTGGTTGCAGAAATTTGTGGTATCGCTATCGGCAACTTTTGCTGAAATATCGATAACTCTGGAACCGTTCAAGGTAACAATATGCAGTTTGCGGCGTTCTGCTCAGGGAATCACTGAATATCTTCTTATCTATCTTTTAACTGTTTAAAATTTTTTATTTTAATAATTATTGGACTTTTGAAGGAAATTACGACATTGATAAAAAAATTAGGTATTTAATTTTGGATATCGGTCTCGCCAAATTTTTAAAACTATTTCCAGGTGTCAGATCGTTATAAGTTGGTATTGGTGTAGCCTTAGAATTCTTATGTCATTGGTTTGAAAAAACCTCACTATAGAGTAGAAGAGTGCCAGGCTGATTGCTCACTTGCAATTCACTACAACATGCTGCTACTAATCAGAGGTGGAAAAGCAGTGTGTGTACTGATGCCTCGCAGCTTTATTGCTATCTTAGCGGGAAAGTTAATAAAGCGCATGCATCGGCACATCAAGCGGGTAGGGAAAAACAAGTGTACAGCAGCATGAGGTTACATAATTAAGGTTGGGGATATACTGCACACTCAACGAGCTAAATGCTTGCTCTCCACGGCCTACCTTTCGATGTGAACAATGACTATGATTAGAGTGCAGACATGCAATCCTAGACTACTGCACAAATGTACTTTCATATTCTACAATACAACACATTGAAAATAAAATAAAACTAAGCTAACTGATAAAAGCTTACACTTTGTTGAGCAAGGGTATTAACCTTGCGCAGAATCTTCATGGCGTACACATCACCAGTTTGTTTTTCCCGAACGACTTGCACTTCACCAAAATGGCCACGACCAATTACCTTGCGTACTTCAAAGTCACTGATATTAACTCGCAGCTTCTTAAGCTCGGTAACAGCACTGCGAACTAAATGTTATAAAGGTTCATTAGAAACTGATGGACAAGCAGCTTAGAAAAATACAAGTCTTTACAAACAAAACGCAGAAAATCTTTTAAACTTCTCTTGTTAAAAGAAAAATCAAGATAGCATATTAGGATCAGATTGGTATAAATCAAACATGACAGTCTCCGTATTGAGCCAGTTCTTCACTAAATCACTGACAAAACATCTAATTCCTCTAACTCTAAAAGTGACAAGGTTATCAGACTTTATACAGGGTGGGTGACAAAAAATTCGTAACGGCAAAACTGGCGATTACTATGGCTTAAGGAAGACAATAAGCAAGGAGAAAACACTTTACCACAATACTTTGGACGTTAATGTTCTCGTGATTATCCAGACCGTTCACCATCATCAGAAGAAACAGGAAAGCAAGCACGACGAATCAATTGCTATGTACAAACGAGCAATTAATAAAGGTACGTTGCACAGGTCTAACAAGAACACACACAACCACTGTAGGTGTATAGATCAGTGGTCGTGTGCGTTCTTGTTAGGCCTGTGTGACGCAACTTTTTTGAATTGCTCGTTCGGACATAGAAATGTGATTCGTCGAATTTTCGTTGCTATTTCTTCTGGTGACGGTGAACGGTCCATTTTTCACTGAAATTCAAAAGGACATTGATCGTCCAAAGTTGTGTGGTAATGTGTTTTCTCCTTGCGTAATAAAAAATTCATAACCTGACAAATTTTTTAAGCCAACATTTTTATTTCATGTTTTAGAAACGGAGGTGCAGATAGGCAAAGGGTAACATTTTTGTATGTATAATCTAATTCTGATTCCGAAAAAACGGGTCCTATTTTTCGAAATTTATGAATTTAAGAACTTTTCAGTTCTTTTTCAAAAATTACAAAAAAATTAACAGCAATTTTTTGGAAACTGAATTGACTTTTGGATCCAGAAAAGTGGTCCCAATTTGTACATTTTTTTTCAAAAACTAACTTACAAAAATTTCAAGTTGTGCTTTTTTTTGTGGACCACACTGCACTTTCATATATATATATTTTTCAATAGTGGCTTTCCTATTGGCAACAAATGTTCAAATCTTAACATGTTCAAAGTTGAACAAATCTAACTTTATTTTTAAGTTAGTACAAGAGTCCGGTTGTTAGGTTTCTTGTACGAGCTTTAAGGCTGTACCGAACGAGAATTTTTCAGCCGAACTGAACAAACCTTAAATAAGCCGAACACCAAACACTTCCGAACCGAACAAAAATGTACCAAACCAATCTATCTTAAACTAAAATGTAAAAGAACTTAGTTCACAAAGATTCATCAAAGCCCAAGTTTCTTAACAAATAATAGGTATTTTCACATGAATTTGTAAGTCCATAGATGTTGAAACTTTGTTTTAACATAAAAAATCTCCACTATTTTTAAATTTTACTTTGTAACTTCTGAACCGTTAGAGCTAGGAACTTGTGGTTTGGACCAACAGAATGCTGGCGAAAAAACCTTCAAAATGGTGTATTCAAACACCAAAATCCGCCAATTAGAAGTGAAAATATGTTCGGTTTGGTATTTTACGTTTGAAAGACCGAACTCCGAACCAAACCCCCTCTGTTCGGCCATGTTCGGTTCGGTTAATTCGGTTCGGTACAGCCTTAACGAGCTTTCTGGTTTTTGCTAAAATCTTAATAATGGATTAAGCTACAGAATAGAAACGAAAGCAAATATGTTACAACAGGTGGTAACAGCATTCAAAATGGAGCATTGGAACACCAAAAACGTCAAAATACCAGAAGCACCTAGTTGATTTTGGTTTCTATTGCCTAACCAAAAATTAGGGATGTGCCGATTATCGATTCAAATCGGTATGGCCAGTTATCGGCGGCAATTCCGATATATCGGTACCGCCGATGTGCTAATACGCCGTATAGGATCACATACAAGCCACACTTTTTTTGACATAAACAGAAACTATGATAACTTTGCTAAATATTGACCGATTTTGATGTTCAAATACACCATTTTAACCCTTTTTTTGCCAGCTTTCCAATGGTGCAAACCACAAGTCATTAGCTCCACCCTTTCTGAAGTTACATATAAAAAACAATTTAACTTACATTTTTTAACAAATGTGGCTTGCAAATAGATAAGAAAAACAGCTGCTCACTGGTATTTTAGGACTATATATCATAAAGTGTTTATTAATTTAAATTAATATTGATGACATTTTCACATATTTAAATTTTTGCATCTACAATTTGTGCAGAAAATGTTTGGCTGCATGCACTTTTTTGTGGGGTAAGGTCAGGGAAAAAAGCTTTATAGGCTACTACAAATTTTTTTTATTTTCTTTAATATTTTTATGGGGCTACGTTAAATTTAAGTTTTTTTTCTTGCAGTACATCGGCAGTAGAAACTGTATCACACTTTCATTTTTTTAAAAATAATCATTATTTAGTGTTATATCAGCAGTTATCGGCATTCCGTTTTGACAGTAATCAATTACGGTACATCGGCAAAAATACTAAATCGGCACATCCCTACCAAAAGTATGCGTTACCTGTAATTATAACATTCCTTCTTGTAATGCCATCAAAGTTTGGAAAGAAATACGCTGAATTTCAGAATCCAAAGAATATAATTATCAATATTCTTGCATATTTTTGACAGACAGCTCCTCTGTCTTCATCAGGCACTACTACTTTTCATAAAGCTTCTTTCTACACCATCATCATGTGTACAGTATTACCATTCAAATTCAGTGTTCCAATATCGGAGGCCTCACCAGGTTGGAACACTGAATTTGAATGGTAATACACAGGCTGACGATGTAGAAAGAGGTTTCCCGAAAAGAAGTAGCACCTGATGAAGACAGGTGAGCTGTCCGTCGAAAATTTGTAATAATATTGGTGATTATATTCTTTGGATTCTGAAATTGTGCATATTTCTTTCCAAACTTTGACGGATATTTGTGATGAACTTTCAGAGCAATTACGGTTACGGAATTTTCTTGTAATGCATACCTTCCCTAGAAAAATAAAACTTACAGGCCTATGCCAGCGAGCTCGGCAGCTTCATTGTGCACATGCATGACGCAATCCTCCCTATAAGAGCGTCGGCTTAGGACCGGGTCACATCTTTCATTCCTCTCAATTGTCACGGTGAAAACTCTAGAAGGGAGGTAGGGTAGGTACGGTAATGTATATTTTCAGTTAGGCAGTAGAAATCAAAATCAACCAGGTGCCCATGGTATTTTGATGTTTCTATATGCCGACGATATATACATTACCTGCAATTTAAAGCATCGCAGAAGACCTCGTCACGAACGACGGAGGGACCATCGTGACAAGTGCCCTAGAGCTACGAGCTGACTTCCCCAGAGTCTACAAACTCCAAGAACCTAAATCGAAGGGAAAACAACAGAGGAGTAAACTCCTAGGGTAGGAGTTGTGTTTCCACGACCCGAAGAGCCTATTACCGTGAGACGAAGCCCACCCACGTCAAAGGGAAGTGTGTCCACATTCGCTGTTGCCTAAGGACACAACACACATGGGTACACAAGGAACAGAAGCACTGAAGCTTAACTTGAAGGGTGGCGTAAGAACGGGAATTGTACAGGTTCAGAGGGATGAAGGATCAAACAACTATTGTCATAAAAATGTAGGCAAGCTGAAATACTGTCAGGATTCAAGACGTCAGGATGTCGTTGCTTGAAAATCTTTAGGACGAACCGTGCTTGTCCGAGCACTTGAGAGCAGAAGACTAACACCTCTTGACGTGACATGACGAAGGAGCATCTCGCAGGAGACGCTTGTGGTGGAGCCTGACAGGGTAACGGTTACGCAGGCAGAACACGGAAGGTAATGGACAGCAACATCAGTAAGCCATCGAAGGCTGATAGCACAAAAGGTAAAATTGTTTTGAGTCTGCAGAGCGAAGAACGGGAATGACGAACAGACGGTCGCAGGGTGGCAAGGCAAACGTCACACTCTTGGTGCAAGTGTAAGTAAGTGACCGAAGTATGAACTAAAAAAGATCAAGAACAGTCGCGAAGGAGGAAAAATGACCTCCTTGAAGAGCACACCAGTGTCAGAGGAGCCAGAGCCTCGGATCGGTGGCGAAGTTTGTGCGAAAAGGCAACACGGAGGTCTAGAAGGGAGTATGTGGAACGAAAGAGCCCTGACGCAGTGGCGAAGGCCAGAGCGTGGGCATGGGATGAAAATGGATGCGAGGGAAGAGTATGCGATGTCTTTGCTCGGTGATGGAACTGTTAAGAAGAACTTCGTGCCATGCGAGGGTGTTGGTTACAGTAAATATCAAGGAGACAAGAGAAGACGAAGGTCTGAGAGATTAGAACGAAGGTCAAATGCAGAGTCATCGTTTTGGCGAAAGAAGGCAGTACAGATGCCGGTGGTGAAAACCTGAAAATGTAGTTGCTGTTGCTAAGAAATTGGTAGAAGGAAACGTGGTCCCGGCTCCTCGGCGCAGTTGAATGCAGGAGATGATAAAGGGGTTAAGAGATCTTACGGATGAATGCGGAAGCCTAGGGCATGGCACAGTGCATAGGGCAGACCAGACGAGTGGCACCATGCCTGGAAAGACACAGATGAAGCATGCGGCATTGCCATACTGCCAGACGGAATAAGCACCGAAGGTAGGAATTGACGTAGAGCATCATGAAGGCGTTTTATAGTGGGGGGGGGGGGACCCCCCACGGAACCCTGAGTCTTTTATAAGGAGCAGTGACGAAGGCTCTAAAAAAGGGGTTTGGGCTAGACGGCAACGGAGAGAGAAGATGTAGCTTGCAGTTGGCCGGGATGATTTTGACTTGCAGCTCATGGACGTGCTGCTGAAGATGAATATTTTCTATAGTTAAGAGTGACGTTCACAACCCGAAGTGCAACGGCCCCTGCGGAAAGGGTGAGCTGCAGACAACACAGTCGAATTCTTTAGTCGCAAAGCTCAGCGGGCCAGTAAAGAGGACCAGCCGTTGTATCAACGGTACTGCAGGACGTATAAGGACGAGGAGACGTTTGGCGAAGGGCCACAAGGGCAGAAGAGCGGGCCCACAGCTGCTTATCGTCAGGCATTCGTGACGAAAAAGCTGCAGCCGTGCACAGGCTTTATCAGCCTTGCAAGCCCTGACGGGAATGAAGGAAGATCAGACGGGAAGGACCAGCTCGTCTGCAGGGCAGAGGACAGTGTGGCAGCGTCCAGCAAAGCACCTTTGGGAAGCGAAAGGTGAGGGCAGCCGAAGGACGAGCCGGCGAACGTTGAAGAAGAAAGGATGGCAGGAGCAACCCGTGACAGAAGAGCACGAGGCGAGTGACGGGAAGCTTGGAAGGTCCGGAAAACGCAGTCCAATGAATCCCAAACTCGACATTCCGAGAAGGGCTTGGCAGTAAATAAGATGTAGGCTTTCGCAACAACGGTTGGGCACGGGATGCAAGACCGAATGGAGGTCGGCCTTGGGGTCGAGGACGCGCAGCTTGTGAAATCCTGGGAGAAAACCCGTTACGAAGGCGACCAGGACAGCAGACAAAGGTCAGGGCGACGGTGAAGAACTTACCTCAACAGAGCCAGATGAGGTGGAAACTAAATAGGACAACGAAACGGTGTTCGGTGCGAAGGATATACACGAAGGTGTTGGAGACAAACTGCAGGCGGCAGTCGGATGATGAATCATTGACAAACGATCCAAAGAATGAGAAGCAGTCAGCATACGTGACAGCAGGGGAAGGGATCAGAATGTCCAGGTGAGGCGGTCAAGAAAACGACGCAGTGGATGTCAAAAGCAGGCGTAAACCTCAAATGTGATGATCGCAGAGAATTGACCAAAGGTAGGGATAAGTCCAGATGTCCACGGCACTGTAGCGCCAAAGGCGGCGAAGAGGAGAGCACCCACATACCATGGCGGCTAGAGAAGAAAGATGTGACCTGGTCCTAGCCGGCACTTTTATAGGTAGGCAGGGGGGTGTGAAAAATTCTCGTTGGATCAAATTTCCTTGGACTGTCAGTATTAGTACACTTTACAGTTCAGGAGACTCAGGGCCGCAAATTCAAACTTCCCTGTATTACAGGTCAACTTACACAACCCAACGAGCAAAATAAAAGTAATGATTTTTTTTTGTAGTGTTGGTACATTTATTACACATACACAGGAGCCGGGCAGTGCTTAGTACCTTGTCCAAACATAATATCAAATCTCGCACGCTTCGAAAAATTTCCGAAATTGCATTTACGGTACAAATAATCTTCTGTAGAAATGAGGATACTTTGGGTGAAAATGGACGTTGGGTAGGTGGCAAGGCAATTTTTTTCAATCAACTCTTAGATTTCCTGCACACCCTCACCCCCTTCCCGGTATCCTAGATAAAGATATGGAACATTTTCCAGCCTTTCAGATAATTTTCACAATTCCTCATTTGGGTGTTGCATTTTTTCCCTGGGTAAAATAAAACGTCAAAATTTGGCACAACCAGACAGAAAATACAGTAAGCCTCATGAACTCGAGTGAGAGTAGCATGCTATTTGAGTTAGGCCACGTAAAAAAAATTGTTTGGTTTACGGGCAAGGTTGCAAATTGAAGCACCAGGCAACCAGGCATTTTATTTTATTTTTTATTTTATTTAACTAACCACATTTCTTTGACATGTACCTAGCTCAAAGCTGAAAGAATATGAAGTCAGCCTAAAAAAATATAATATTGTTAAATATGTTATTTATGTCATCTAACATTCAAAGTATTTTAGTTTTTGTCAAATAACTTGTTAGTGGTATGAGCTAGAGGTTTGAAATTGGGACCATTGAAAAGCTCGTTTCGAGGCGGTTAAAATGGTGTACTGGAATGTCAAAAACGGTCAATATTTGGCGAAAATGTGATTTTTAGCGGGTGAACCAAGTTTCAAATAAAATGTTTTGACCCGCGATAATTTAAAGCACCGGCACGCGCCTGTAAACCAAACAATTAACTTTGCATGGCCTTAAGCGGAGATTGTAATACAACACAGGCTCCTGGCCTTTGGGAAACCAGAGTCAGTCTTCGCAGTGACACAAATCAAGATATAGAAATGTTTTAACCTGATAACATTCTAAAAATTGTCTCTAAAACCAATACTGTATCGATAAAACAAATTTTAGTTGGAATAACAATAAAAAAACCTTCCCTGAAGCCTGCAAAAGGTTACTTGGCCTTCATAACATTAAGTAAGTAAAGTAAAACAAAATTGTAAAAGTCGGCTCATTTACAAAATGTTCGGGGTTAGAGAGATTAGGAACATCACGTGCGAGGTTTGCAATGGGAAACTCAGCCGAGTGATGTATAGCAAATAAGTATTAATTTTGCAATCATATTAACAACTCAAATGTAAACGTAGGATGACAAATATCCTGTTTGCTTAGGAAAACCGACACCAACTATCAAAAACTCGGGGACTCAATATTTTTCTTCTTAGTGCTCACTAGCACTAGGCCTTTCACCAAAAGACCTCAGATTTCAAATATGTGTATCTCGCTGGAAAATGGACCAAATCGACTCTGGTTTTCAAACCAGCTCTGAACTCTGTCTACCATTCCACGGAAACAGAATATGAAAGTTCATCCTACTTTATTATATACAGCACGCAAATTCAAGTCGCCGTTTTCCGAAAATTGTAAATAGGTATGGGTACAGAAATCCACCGGCCACTAGCCAGTTGGCGATTGATTAAATTAGATAGGTTGGCCGCAGGTGTTCAGAATATGCCAGAACGAGGTTCTTGGGAAATATCAGAGAACTGTGCAAATTTGCTAAAAAAAAAAGGGCTTGCCTGCATGGTGAAAGGCTGCGGAAATTTGAAAAATCGGTAGTAAAATTTTGTCCATTAAGAATTGTATGCGCCCCTAGTTGGCCGGTGGATTGATGGGTGATAAATAGGGCTGAAACGAACTGGACGTATTTTTACTTCTTACTGGTAAATTTTATGAATGTTTTTTGTCAGCTTTCCGATGAACTTCATCTCAAGCCATAGTAACAGTTCGTCTATTTTCAAAGAAGTTTTCAAAACCCATGTTCCTGCAAGGCCAGTGAAAACACCACAATTTATCAGAAACACGTGCTTTCACAAATTCAAAGGTCACCGGTTAGATTATGAATTGTTTTCATAATCGTTTACAGGCTTCCAGTGGCTAGATGCAGAATTTGTAATTTGGTAACAAAGGTTTCTCAGTTAGAGACTAAAACTTTTTGCTCTACCGGCCAATGGCGAGTTGAAAAAAATGTGAATCTGCACCTATATAAATAGGTATTTACTTCTTGAATTACTTTTAGGCACAAAGCCGACTAGCTTAGTGTTGTTTTAGGAGGGGCTGTCAATTGGCACTCAGCCTAACATGTAAACAACAACACAAAGTTAATATTCGACTTTACTGATAATTTTACTTAAGAGAGTTTGGGCTAACAAGATATTACTGTACTACAAAAAAAAAAA
>JAHWFP010055707.1:0-12331 GCA_023313725.1 Lithobius niger | reverse complement strand
AAATACAGTATGAGAATATTCCGTGGTGATGGCTGAGTTAATCAATTATTCAATCAATTTGATCTTTAGGACCCCAAATACAATACGAGAATATTCCGTGGTGATGGCTGAGTTCATCATTTTATCAATCAATTTGATCTTTAGGACCAATAATACAGAATGAGAATATTCCGTGGTGATGGCTAAGTTAATGAATACCCCCATTTTATCAATTATTTGATCGTCATTGTCATCGTTGGGGATATAACAGACAATAAAGTTTAATTTAAAGCATGTTATTTGTCCCTTCACTGCCTCCACCTGTCACCTACAAGGTTGGTACTATCACCCAATCCTTTCTGAAAACTATCGCAATTACACCAGCTCTAGTTGCTCTATCTTTTCACTTAATATCATAAGGATGGCCGTTTTTCATCATTTATCACCACAGCATCTGTTACCGATGAATTAGCCAGGTTTAGGAAGCAAAGAAAATGTCGTATTGGTTAGCCATCAGAAGATTGTGAAATTCAATCAAATTAGTCACTTTAGGCTTCGTGCATTAAAAAGAATATAAACAGGACAGAAAGCCAAACGGGGTCGAAGGCATTTAAAAGAAGGCAGGTGAGATTCCTAGTTAACTTGCTGATATCAGGTGCAGTTACACTATATGTTGAAATTGCATTGTACGAGTCATTTGCATCAATGTAGTGTTTCAAAGGATGTGGCGTCGGGTTGGTATAGTCACCGGTAAAAGTCCCTTTAATCTTTTCCGGTTTTACAACTGGTCTTCACCTGCAGATTTGTTCAGTCGATCTGGAAAACATATACTTGTTCCTATACAAGCAAAATCTTAATTTACTTTTCTGCAACAGAATTCCTGATGACGTAAACAAGGAAAGTTGATTGTTTACTAGCGAAAATTGTTATGCAACCCTGCCTCAGCATCGTTAAAGATGAAGAACAGCCGCCACGATGCAGGCACATTATTTTATAAATAATTCAAATATTTTTGCTGTTTACAGATAAAGCCATTAGGTATCTCAGCACAAAACAAACATCTAATCAGAAGCATTTTGCATTACAGTTTTTGTTTTTTTTTTGCTTTTTTTTTACGTTGAATAACGTCTTTATAGATCCTACAATAGAATGAAAGTGTCCATCTGAGTCCGAATAGGTTTTGGGAAAGATTTTTAAAGGCTTATAACTCAAAAATGTAAATGAAAGTCGGAGTAAATAGTGGATAAATAAATAACGGCCAAAAAAAAAATGTTATTCAACGGCAAATTGGGAACCAAGATTTCTCCACTCAACTTTTTTTTTTATAAAAGAAAATTGAATTCTTCTATCTTGCATGTTATTCTCTTTCGGCATGTTACTGTTTTGGCTTGTTACTCGTAGCGAATAGGGCAGAGACACAACGTTGTATTATTGTATATAACTCTATGATGGAGCCAGTAACTGGGATAGCTGCAAGGGTCACTGGAGGGGGAAAAGAAGGGCGTCTTACTGAAGACAATGCTGTTAAGAGTGGGTTTCTGAGGCATATAATGCGCGATTTTTGGCGATTTGTTGGCAATTGCTGATATTTTTTAAGCAAGTGGAATCTTTATTTTCCAATTACAACATCGCAGCATATGGGATCGGAGAAAACAACGTTTTTTTAAGCCTATGAAATCCGTTCTCAAAGCACTGCCTTGACTCGAAGTGCCGTTGTTTAACCCTCCATTTTAATCTAGTGCCCCTTGTAGCTATCTCTCTTGTAGCCAATATGACGTCACATGACACTGCTCTGTACAGAAATTGGTTTAGACAAAGGCTTTGCTACGGGTATAAGACTGGATAATATCCTCCTTTCTCCCCAACATTTTTCAGTGCTAACCAACTCCCCCCCCCCCCAACATCTTAAAAATTGTATGTGTTTATTCCAGCTCGTATCGTAAAACGAAGTAAAGGGCTAAGGAGGCTGAGGCATTCTTCTGGGATATTGAGGAGACGTTGTTATTAAGGGGCCGGGTGGTGGGGGAGGAGGGATAAGGCAAAGAGACATGAAAACGGGGATAATTGTCGGAAATTTGGAAATCGACCTTATTTCAGAAAATTTAATTGTGCAGATCATTCGCAATAAATTTATTTTCTAATCGATAGACTGGCTAAATTTTTTATTTGGATGACGCCATTTTCTCTGCCACCATCTTGTATTTAAAAAAAAAAAAATAAACTTGAACGGAGCCTTTCTTGGAGAAAATTTGTCAGAGATATTATTCGTAACTATTTCATTATCTCATGAACAGCCCGAAACAGTTTTTTGTACGACATTTTTTTTTTGGATACAGCTTGGATTTCACGAATTTTAATAGAACTTTTGTTTTTGAAAAGTTAATTCTGACTATTATTCGTAACCACTTTACGTTCAATCCTTCAAACCGTTTAGATAATTAATCCAAGCCAGATATCTCAAGTATCGAGTTGAAAATAGGCGAAATTACATTAAGTCAGTATTTCAGGCATCTCCCATCAGACAAGTTGGAAAACCACAATAAAATACTGAACAGTTGAATTGAAACGGATACCAAATGCTCAGTTTAAGAATTTTGGAACTGATACAATTTCCATACGTGTCGACCTTTTTCATAAAATTACTCGTAGTTTTGGGTCGTCGGCAAGGAGGAAGGCAAGTGCCCCTCTTGCTTGCCCCTTTACGCCAGTTGCGCCACTGTCTGCTACGTTTGTTAACTTCAATTATTGTGAACCGTCTGAGATAATTTTAACCTTCACGAGCCACACATTTCAGCATTCTTCCATAAAATTACAACCCAATTGCATTCACCAGAGTAGTCAGGGGCCTCGGGACACGCTTCTTGTCCAAGGCCCAAAAGCAGCGAACAAGCCACTCATAAGTATGCAGGCAATTCTCAATAACCAGATGTAATAAGAACTGCATAATATCACCCAGAGGGGGCGTGCATTCGCATGCAAACCCAATACTTATGCAACCCAATTCCGCAATGAAACGAAATATATTCATGCGCACCCAAGATGGAAATACGTCCTCTCTTTGGTCCGTAAGCTTGTCAACCAGTTCTCGGTTCGAAGGAATCGATATCATGACGGCTGTCAAATGACGTGTATCCTGAAATAATATATGCCCCTTCAGAGTGTTACGCTGCCAGTAACGAGTTATCATCATAGGGTTTTCCATTGCAGGGATGCCGCCGGGCACCTAATTTTTTTCACATTTTTTCACATGCCTTCTTTTCATTTTCTTCACATTTTCCGCATACCTACTTTTTATTTTTTCACATATTTCGCATACCTACTTTTATAACTTTCATATTAATTTGCATACCTACTTTTTAAAATTTTTTCATTATTATTTCTTACTTTTTTCACATGATGTATCACATCACTGTTTCACAATTCGATCGCAGAAATTTATTCTTCAGTAGTAATCTTTGTAATTTCTCGGTAATTTCAGTTTTTTTACGTCATGTTCACGCGCCGGTAACAAGACGAATAATTTGATTGATATTACTTAGATCTCTGCGCTTAGTTCACGCCACCACTCATATTTTTCACGTTTTATCACATTTTCACCTTTTTTTTTTACTCTTATCAATTTTTTTCACATTTTTCACAGTTTTTTCACATCGGCAGCACCCTCGGCCATTGCCAGCTTTTATGCCAAAAATTCAAACTCATGAACTATTGTCAATGCCATCGAAGAGTTCTGCCTTTTTTCCCCATTTTTTTTTTAACATTCCTTTTATTACTACTTTATGTTTAAGTATCTCTAGGAAGAATGCCCTGGATCTTTGACACACTTCCAATCGAGGCCGTTAGCGCAAGACTCGAGAGGGATAATTTTGCTAGGTAATTCTAATCGAAAAATTCTAATATCGTTTCCATGCCACAACCTACATGAGTACGAATCATCACAGGACCGTTGTCTTCCCGAAAATGCCAGTGGTGGTATGGTCAGATTCGAACCTATGGCACATGGATTAGTCTGGCTACCATTAAGACACCAAACCCCCTATTCTAGAAACAAGCGGAAACCTCGTTCATACCTCGTGGCTACCTTAAGAGAGTTCATCACAGTCTGCAAGAGAAATTGTCACAGTATAAGCTGGAATTGTTTATCGTTAGTTTTATTACGAAAATTAGAAAATTGAGTTCGAAAGTCCTTTTGTAGCTACTTTTTACAAACACAAAATTCGTACTTTTCGTAATTTCGTACTTTTCCTATTTTTTGTTGTTAGGGATTTCTTATTTCCTCCGTGTTTCTGCCGCCAAACCCCGCCGCGATCCCTGTTCCGTGTTCTGCCATGATCACGGAACGCACAATGTTTGCTCACTGCAGTCGGTTTCAATGCGATTCAGCAAAGTGCAATTTACGAAACGTGCCTTACGATGAGGCACCCTCGTTTTTACGACTTTTCGCAATGTCGATTTTTGCTTACGTCTGCCCATCCAACCCTTTTATTTGCGAGATACCAACCACACTAAGAGGTTCTTCCAAAACGACCCACATGTGTTCGAACCATACACACGCTTCTGAAGACAGTTCAGTACCTTCAATGCACAGAAACCTCAACAGAACGTTCCAAAAGTGCCAGATGAAGGAAATAACGTCACCTTTCAACGCAACTGATGGCTCCTTCCAGAGTCAGTCGATAAATTGTGCCTCGCGCATGCTCACAATCCCGTAAAAATCAACCACCTTTACGAGCTGCCGCGATGCTTCGATCCCACAATTCCTCAGTCTGCCCTCAGTCGCATTCAAGATGATGTCACTTCCGTTGAACCAACATGTTTTGAACGAAAGGTGAAAATAAGTAAGTTTACATATAGGAACATCTGCTACGTAATAAATGTGTACAAGCAAGGATTAAAGCAGTTTGTTGGACTCTTAACTCTCGTTTTGCCTTTGGACTGCTGTATTATAGCTCTATCGAGTGTTTTGAGTTTTGGTAGTACCAAACTGTGCGCAGCAGCGGACGTATTTGCACATGTGTGGCGTTTTGGAAGATCCTGTATGCTTTGCTAGTTTTCTACATGTAAACACAAACTTTCTTTTCTTTTTTTTTTTGAATACCGAAAAATCGGTCGACTCAGCATTTCTACTTTGGTTCAAGTCCATGACTTATACTCACAGTTCGATGACGCAAAACCAAAAGTCAAAGATCTTCAAAGGTTTTTCCCCTCGACACTTGCGAATTTTCGACAACCTTTACTGGTCGTCTTCGTCAGGCAGTTAAGCCACCGGCACCCGCACCCACAATCCTTCCAAACCCAACGAGCTTCCAAAATTCAAAACTCCCTCCTCTTCACATCACAGTAGGCCTTGAGTCAGCATTCCACGCTGGTGTTGGCACTGCTCATAGTCGATATTTCTTCATCTGGTTCTTCCTCCGTAGTTGGTGGTGCGGGGAGGAATTTCTTCCAGCTTGCTTCCAGTCTGGTTTTGAATTGAGGTGTCACCATGTTACAAATGGTTTCATAAGCTGGTTCTTGTGTGTTCAGTAGTTTTATTGACATGCCTCTATCACTGCTGAATGGCCATTGATTCTAAAGCACGGAGGTGTGCCCCCTTGCTGGAATCCGACTTGAGCAAGATTTTAGTCTGCTCCCAGTCAGTCTGGAAGATCTTTGACTTTTGGTTTTGCGTGATGGAACTGTGCGTGTAAGTCATAAACTCTCTTTGCACAAGATACGTTTGAAGTTTTCTCGGATCATTACGCGAACCATGCCTACCTTAGAAATACAGACTCGCACCATCACCTAATAAACCAATTACTAGCTGGTTCCGCGTAACATGCGCTGGTCTAGTTGTTGTTGTTGTGTGCTTGTGGTGTCTAATAAGGATCAGTGTATAGTATCCGCGGTCTTGAGTTCTCCGCAGAACGAACACAGATAATCGATTGTACGTTTTCTGTAGCAGAGTGCCTTGTTGATATCCAAGATGGTTACAAAAACAATGGCGGCCATCGATTAAAGCCGCCCCATCCAGGAAGACGTGGCCGCTCATAAAATACTTGCAGGACTCAAGATGCGCCGCGCATACAATAGAAACCTTTTTTTTTTGGAATTCCTCATTGGCAGGGTGTAGAAAAGTTGCTCTTGTGTATCACTGTCAGTCACAAAAAAATTCATCACTCTGGGGCATTTCTTGCGGTGTCCCAAGGGTCTTCAAGTTTAACATTGCACGGCAATGGGCAGAATGGCGAAAAAGGCAAAAATGATGATCTGATGTTTCGAAATCTAATTTTTAACCTCATTCGATTTTCTCAGAAACTACGTCAGGAAGTCATAATTACAAAGAATTTTATTTTTCTTTAAAACTGTAGGAATAATTTAGCATCTTAAATTGGCCAAAATGGCCTTTTAGGCAATTTTGGCCCATAACCACTGCTTACACTATGCGCAGAAATTTTTTTTTTGCATGGTAATTACAGCTATACCTTTACTAGTCTCTAAGTGTTTCAAATGAGATAATGTTAAAATTAAATTTAAAACCAGTCAAATCATAAATTTTTGCCTTTTTTTTTGCTGTTCTCCCTATTGACGTTCAATTTTAAATTTGAAGGCCCTTGGGGCACCTCAAAACATGACCCCAAAGTGATGAATTTTTTTGTGTGTCATAGTGATGCTCAAGAGCAACTTTTCCTCACCCTGCCTATGAAGAATGCCAAAAATGTTTTCTGCACTCCACCCTATTGGCTAATAGGACGTTTCCGGCAACAATACGTTGATATGTTGTTACGTGATATGTTGTTTGTAACGGATTGTTACTACTAATCGACATTACCCTGTGGCTCGCACTTTTTCATTGCTGCCATTGCTGCAGTGTAAAGAATGAACACGCTTGCCTGCTCTTTTAAATTGATACTGTGCCAAAATTGAACTTGCTTCCCCTTTTTGACCTATGCCGTGAAAATACTGAACTTGTGCGCCCTATCGCATTAAATACTGCTTTTGGATTGCTTGTCACAATGACTGTTTTCGCCATGATTCAGTGCAAGCAAAATAGTCCTCGCATATATCGGCAAAAGAGAAATATATAAATATAGATTATCGTCATGTTATTGCTGACATTATAATGAATTTCTGTTGTATTTTTGGTCATTGCCGTATGGCGGTGAAAGCCATAGTTAGCCGTTGGCCGGCGTTCTATTTTAATTTTACTAATCCTGCCGATCAGTTGCTATTGGAAACGTACGATCGACCGCGGATAGCTGTCTTCGATACGAAAGAGCACGCCAAATAATTAGCCCGTTTATATTAATGGTGCTCTGCCGGGTTACTTGAATTTTTTTTACCAAGAAAAGAACGGTATTTTGGGGCTGCATCTCAGCAACCTGTGCCTTTATTCGTTGCCATGATACACGTGTTAGTACGTCAGCGAAAGAATTTCGGGCTAATTGCCTTGCTTTACGATTGAACAAACTGTAGCAGCACTGAAGCTTACTTACTGCTACAGCAAACTTTTGTGTAACGGTAAACTGCTCTCCGGGTTACTACAAAATAATCCTAGGATAGATAGATAGGGATCTCCTTTTTCCATCGTTCAATCTTCTCGCGCAGTACCTACAATGGGACCCTATAGAGCAGTGACATTTGCCGCCATATTGGCACCAGATTGGCGCCAGCAGGGAGCTTGGATTACATGTAGCTTTGATAGGGTGGACCCACTTACTATTACGCTGTACCGCGAGAAACCGTGCGAGATTTTGGTAGCTGCTTTCCATACTTCAAACGCGTCTGACGTTTCTTCTCCCATTTTTCGCGTCATTTTACCGATTCTTGCATCTCATTGGCTTTTGATTTTTCCGATGAATCAACACAAAATTGAACTAACAACCGAACGAGTACGCATCATCAAACGTAAGCCGGACCGCTCCAGTTGCCTAAATTGTTTTAAAGTGCAATAACCTACCAGCACAATCGACAATGCGACTGAAAATCGCAATGTTTGTTATCAGAAGGAGAGCACCGTCACAAGCGACCATCGTAAACGCATGCCATTGTTTTGGTTTCAACGCAACTACGTCAGCTACTCTCGTCTCGTGTTATCTGGTAAGAATTTATCCTTTTGTTTTAATAATGTGTAATTTAACGTTCAGCAAAGATTGAGCGATAAGATATTTCATAATTATTCATTAAACTCGTTAAAAACTACTGGCTAGTTAAAACAAAGCTTTTTGTTGGTTTCGGAAAACCAAGCGTCGTCTGCTTCGAGGATTGGTTTGGGAGCAAAAACGTAACTAACTGAATTTCGCTCGTGTATACCTTACCACGAGAAATAGCTGTGCTATAGCTCAGACGCGTTCACCGAGTGGGGCCACCATATCAAAAAGCTACGTATAATCCAAGCTCCCTGGGCACCAGCATGGGTTTTGGAGGGCATAACTACAAGGTGCACTACATAAAAATGGAAGGAAAAACAACGGAAGAGCGGATTTCTTAGGCTTAAAATAACGTTGTTTTCTCCAGCAACAAAAATCGCGCGTTTTAGGTCTAAGAAATCACTCTTCACAGCATCGGCTTCAGTATGACGCCCTTCTGTTTCTCTCTAAAGTGCCCCTTGCAGCTAACCCATCAAGGCTTCAGCATAGAGTTATATACAATAATATTACGTCGTGTCACTGCTCTATAGTAGTTCAAGGCAAGTACACTGTAAAGTTGTCATCTCTGTTTGCTGGTAATTACCATAATTGCCTAACAACCGTAATTAGGACAAATTACGACGTTCCATTCGAACTCTCAAGTTGGACTGTTGCGGAAGAAGGAACGCTGGTTTTTGTGCTACATTTACTACGTGATGCCACGTGTATTCCAAACGTGGACAGAGCTTCACTCACGAACTGTCTTGTTGGACAAATTCTTGTTTCAATTGCCTGAATGTTAAAAGTGTCTAAATTGTAAATACGTTAGGTCGAATGCAGACGTAAAGAAGTTTGCTTTTAGCTTGTCAGCAGTGAATTTACAACACCAAAAGGAAACCTCACAGGTACCGACGGTTGAGTAAACAGAAGCAACTCGCATAATATTTGGCTAAATAGCTATTTTACCATAGTTTAGCAAATATTTGGAACCACATTACATTAAATAAACAACATTCCATTAAAATTCAGGGAGTAGAATCACAGATAGTTACGCAACTATTGACATTTTCCCTTAGCAATCATCAAAAGTATGTCTCACCAATAGTCGCATTAAACTCTTTGAATGAAAATGTAATTGCTCATTAAATACCACTGTGCAGAAATTAAGGGGCAGACATCTTTTGATGAGAATTTCTCTGACAGAAATTTGCTCACTTGATCGTGTACTAAATTCGTCCAATCACAACCGACTTACAGTGACAACACCTCAGTAGCTTTCGAAAGCTACTGTGGTGTTATCAAACGTAATATCCCAAGAGCTAAGGAAATTAACAGATAATATTTTCACCTCGAGTGTTTTGGCCCCTATAAACTCACGAGTGCTATTTAGGCAGACATTAATTTCCCGAGTGCGTAGCACGAGGGAAATTATCTGCCAGTAAACAGCACGAGTGAGTTTAATGGTCCAAAACATGAGTGTTGAAAAAAATTGATAATTTCCAATAGCTCGCGGGGTATTTAGTTAGAGAATTTCTCGTCATCTTTCGTTATTCAGCAAGCTAAATTACGTATGCAGAATTGAAAAAATTTATAAAAGTTCCTGCTGCCCTCTAAATATTGACGCGCTGATTTGCCCCACGACCACCAGGAATCAAATTGATATTCGCAGCCGCTGAAGAATGTCTCATTGGCGCACACCTCCGAACATTTTTACTGTAAACAATTCCCTAATAATAAATTAATAAATGAAGTACATAATTTTAATTTTTCTAAAATTGCAAGATCAACTTCAGAAAGTGCTCGCCATGCTTTGCACGGTTTTGCATTTACACTACGTTTACCAATGAAAGCTACAGGATATTGCCTTACTGATTTAGTTTAAAATTTAGCCAATGGACATCGACTTACAGTGAGAATTTTCGTTTTCTTTTCACTAAATGAGGACCATGGTCGGATTACACTGGGAAAACCCGGCTCATCGTAACCGAAACCGACAGCGGACCTCCTTCTTCAGTAATTATACAGATCGAAGCTTTTCTGAATGCGCGCTAACAAACGAACCACAGAGTCTATACAGTGTATCTCACTTAGAGGATACCTGCTTTGTTTTATGCCCTTATTAGGGAAATGACGTCAGCTTCGTTAATCGTCGGGTTTTTACGGACACACCACAAAGCTACTTCTCGGTTAAGATACACTTAATTTGACGTATCAACAACATAGGAATTACGTTAGGCCTAATATGAAATGCCAGTGCCAAAGCGAACGAAAATACAGGTTGGTTAATGAAATGAGATGGTGGAATGACGTCAGCTTCGTTAATCGTCGGGTTTTTCCGGAAGCACGAAGCTGCTTGTACTTTTCATTTGGCGTATCAACAACATTAATGAGGTTAGGCCTAATACGAAATGCCAATGCCGTAGCCGGCAGTAGCGAACGAAATTACAGGTTGATTGATGAAATGCGATGGTGGATGGTAACGCTACGCCAGGTAAGAGTTAAACATCGTCAACAAAACATAAAAGGTAAACATTATAAACAAAACTAAACACCGTAAATCAAAATTATTTCGTATATCGAAATCGAGATCGTAAATCGAAACCGAATCCCTAACACGAAATTCCTTAAGAAAATCGTTTAGGGAAAAGAAAAGAAAAATTCTCAACCGAATTCCACTCGTGCTTGTATTAAATGTATAATTTGGGTGTTTTAGCACTCAACTCCTTTCCAAAAAATTTCCCTCGACCTTCAGTCTCGGGAAATTAAAACTGGAAAGGAGTTTCGTGTTAAAACACCAAAATTGTCGATTTAATACAAGCACTCGTGGTATTATAACTGAGAATTTCCCTGACCGAAATTTGCTCTTGATCATGTACTAAATTCGCCCAATCACAACCGATTTACAGTGATAATCACGCAGTAGCTTTCAAAAGCTACTGCGTGATTATCAGTAGTAATAGCCCTAGAGCTTTTATGGATAATACGGCTGTTGTTTTCGCACGAAGCCTGTAACCTGACATTAAAACTAACGAATGCTAATTATTTTGCAATTATATCCCGAGCGCGTAGCACGAGGGGTATAATTTCAAATTAATTAGCATGAGTTAGTTTTAGTCTGGTTACAGGCTGAGTGCGAAAACAGTATTAGCCGTATTATCCACAAAAGCTAGAGGGCTGTTTTATTGGAGTATATCCCAATTCAAAATAAATAATAACAAAAGGATTAAGCGCATTATTTGTGTTTATTCATATTTATAACGTAATGCTACGTTTTATTAGCGTACCAATCTATCAGTTCATAAAATTATTTATCTCCAACGAGAAGTTATAGACGATGCTGCTGTTGGCGACTTTTTCCTATTAAAGCAGGCATTGCTGAAAACCGCCGAGAAGTGGCGTTGTATGTGTTCCTATACTAATTTGTAATCGTTTGCTAATAATTACCATGGGATCGAAGAACTAAAAGACTAATGCTATGAGGTAAAAATGAAAATTATTTATGCCTATAGATCGCCGAATAAAAATTATAAGATACTAACGTAAAGAATTATAAAGTTTGATGTAAAAATAAGAAAATCATAATGAATATGTCGAGTTCTCCAGCTGGTATATATACGACTCAAAAGCCATGGCTTTTAACTAGTAGTTAGCATCTGTTTTAAGCGTAGCTCGGCAAGTTGCGCATGCGCACAACGAAAAGGAAGAAGTGGTGTTATCGTTTATCGAGGAAGAGGTGGTGTTACACCGGTAATACCCCTCTTCCTCGATAACACCATCTTTTCCTCTACCTTCCAACATGGTAGTAAGCGGGATATACTCATACGTAATATATCAAGAGCTAAGGAAATTATCGATAATTTTTTCAACTCGAGTGTTTTGGCCCCTATAAACTCACGAGCGCTATTTAGGCAGACATTAATTTCCAGAGTGCGTAGCACGAGGGAATTTATCTGCCAATAAATAGCACGAGTTAGTTTAATCGGCCAAAACACGAGTGTTGAAAAAAATGTGATAATTTGCAATAGCTCGCGGGGTATTTAGTTAGAGAATTTCACGTCATATTTCAGTATTCAGCACTCTAAATTTCGTATGCAACATTTAAAAATTTTATAAAAGTCGCGCTGCCGTCCAAATATCGGCGCGCCGATTGGCACTACGGCCGCCAGGAATAAAATTGATATACGCCGCCGTTGAAGAATTTTTCATTGGCGCACACCTCCAAACTTTTTACTTTAAACAATTCC
>JAHWFP010055635.1:0-48907 GCA_023313725.1 Lithobius niger | reverse complement strand
CGGCTGAATTTTTAGACTTATAGGTTCAGCTCTTTTTCAAAGTACAATTTCCTTTTTTTCCCCTTTGAGCTACTTTACTTTGCTTTTCTAAACTACAAAGTCATTGGATTTAATGCCAGGGTATTCGGATGGCTGAGTAATCAATCTTTTTCGAATGCGAATCCTGTAAAAAGTTGGGTAGCTAGGACAACGGTGTATGCCCGATAGCGAAACAGTAGGCAAGACGAACGTTGACCGCATTTGCTAAGAATGTTTTCATTTATGAAGAATAAAAGTTAGAGGTTCGAAGACGATAAGATATCGCCCTCGTTCTAATCCCCCCCCCCCCAAAAAAAAAAAAAAAATCCGCTAAACGTTTCAAGTAGAAATCGGAATTTGGTTGGTTGTTGGTTTTGCTGGAACCCGGGCACCGCGACCGTCGGTTACAGAAACACACTATCTCCAACAATATGCAGCACATTTAACAGAACTAACCACCGGATATTTCGATGCTAATCTGAAAAGGGAAAAGAGGAATCATTATTAAACCGGGAAAAGAGTTAGAATTAAAATCCCATTCATCCATCCCGCAAACCTTACAAAAGCGGTCTTAAAGGGCAATTACATCCATTTTGACATGTATGTTTGACTTTTGGATCACTTACACAATAACTAAACACAAGAATTGCGGTAAGAATACGTTACTGACGTCTGATATAACAATTTAATTACTGCCTCACCAAAACACGACACGGTTATCGCCATTGTTTTGCTGGAACGCTCAGAGATAAATGCCGACAGATGTCACTTTTTTGACTCGCAGCCGATTGAGATAGCTGTATTGACTGTGAGGAGCTCAAGCGTCTGACGGCCGTAGCTGGCCGACAGTGTAGTGGCCAGCTAAGGCCGTCAGACACTTGAGCTTCTCACAGTCAATACAGCTATCTCAATCGGCTGCGAGTCGAAATCGAAGAGATCCGCCTGTCGGCATTAATTTCTGCGCGTTCCAGCAAAACAATGGCGACCTCCGTGTCGTGTTTTGGTGATGCAGTAATTAAAATGTTATATCGGACGTAAGTAACGTATTCTTACCGCAATTTTTGTGTTTAGTTATTGTGTAATTGATCCAAAAGTCAAACATGCATGTCAAAATGGATGTAATTGCCCTTTAAAAAAGCATCCTCTTGCGGCCTCAAAAATACTTCTTGCCCAGTAGCGGCTTCGACGCGACTAACCCGTTAATGGAAATTACAGTAGGCTTATTTGATACAGGGCAGCGTCACGTGACGTCATATTGCCTACGAGATAGCATCTGGAGGGCATAACTAAAAGGGTCACTAGATTAAAATGTAAGGGAAAACAACGTCATTTCTAGTCAAGACAGAGCTTTGAGAGCCAGAGGCGTAACTTCAAAATTGGGGCCCGGAGGCGATAGTGCAATGGAGGGCCCCATTAATAAAAAAAAAATGCTATTTTTGCTTAACAGGGAGGCCACCTTCCTACATTAAAAAAAATGCAGTTCTTACCACACAAGGCAACAGCCCAGTGGAGCCCCCTTTATTCATAAAAAAATGCATTTTTTTACCACACAAGGAGACAAAGAGAGAGTCCAGCGAAGGCCCCTCACTCATCAAAGGAAAAAAATACAGTTTATGCCACATAAGGCGAGAGACCAATGCGAGGGGGGGGGGGGGGGGCCCACTCCAGAAAAAAAAACAGTTAAGTTTTTGCAACACAAAGACACAATTTTTTTCATGAAACTATAGCAATAACTTACTTTGCAGTTATTTTGCGGTTACAAATACATTTTAAATTGGGCCCCCCAACGTCGGTGGGCCCGTAGGCAGTTGCCTCCTCTGCCTCATTGTAGTTACGCCACTGTTGAGAGCGGATTTCTTAGGCTTCTCCAACAACAAAAATGCCCGTTTATAGACTTAAGAAATGCAGTCTAATAGCATTGGCTTCAGCAAGACGCCCTTCTTTTTTTCCCTCCAGTGCCCCTTGCAGCTAACCCAGTTACGGGCTCCACCATAGAGTTATATACAATACTACTACGTTATGTCACCGCCCTATTGTCACGTTGGATGGGCGTGGCTGTATTTGCCTAACTACAACGTGGAAAAAAGCAATGTTTCTACAGTCATTATCACTGAATTCGGCCGTCTCACAATAATGCAAGATCAAAACAGGACCTTTCGGTCAGTCTTACTGAGAATAGCCTTTCCATTCGAGTGGCTTCAGATAATGTCTGTTTCACCTGTTTTGTTGTTTTTTTTTTTACGATCCTAATGCTCTTCTAATCACTTGACCTCCATTTATGTCGAATCGAATTTGATGTGGTAAAAACTTCAGAAGACGTTTAAAACGAGGGTTAAGCTAGATGCTGCTGTGCCGTACTTTTGTTAGTTCAAGTTTATCACGAGGAATTTTGTATTCATTAACGGAAAACTCAGTATTTGGTAAAAAAAAAAAAAAAAAAAACAACTTTCATTTATTTTTCCTTGCGAATTTTCTTCTTTGCCAGTGCCTGTTGTGATTTTATCCATTCGAATAAAACCCACTGAGTTTATTCATACAAAAAAACACATTAAAACACCGGTATTAAACCCAGTAAGTGGGTTTTTTTTTTTTTCAATTTTGGGGCCTTAGTAATTGAAAAATTATGTTTCGGAAATTAATTTTGTCAACAGTTTTTATCTATGGCTGATCCAGCTACGGATTGGCAGATTGTTTAATAACCAAATTTCCTAGTGAACTGTCAAGTCACCAAACCAAATCCGAAAAGGGGTCAGCTCGACTTGGTGCTCATAAGCAGAGTTGAAATAGAGCTAAGTACATAAAACATTTTAAAAAAGTGAAATAAACAGCAAAATTTGATAAAATCCGATAATGCCGAAAAAACCTGAGAAAGCCTGCTGAACACGAGAAAGCCGGAAAAAGGACGAAAAAACCAACACAGGTTGGGCTTTTTCAGTAAAAAACACGGCTTTTCCACAACACTACTGTTTACCCATTTGTAGGTAACAGAATGTGTATGATCGAAATTGTCAATCGTATATCCACAAAATTTAATTTTAGTTGGACATTATTATGACAACTTTTTTTGTATGTTATTAAATGCAGCTTCAGCCAGAGTACATCTTGTAGCCTTCAGCTAGGCGATTTTACAGTTAGGCTGTGTGATTGAGTGCCCACTTCCGTTTTGTCTTGGTGCCTTTGAGCTGGCGGTGGTATGGCATGGTGACATGACAATGGCTTCAATTGAGATGGAGTCAATTGGCCAGCCCAAGATTGGCCAGAAGAAAGAAGTGGACTAGATAGCCGGGGACTGAGATTTGGACAGGAAGAGTGTAGATGGACAGATGGACCAAGCGATGGCGTTTCTCATTGGTTCACTGATTGCTTCTTGCTTGATGGTCACTAGGATGAACCGAAATAGGGACATCAAGGACGATGCGCCCTTTGCAACGGGTGATGTGCTGCACGCTCGTTTGGATTATCATTAGGATTTAGGGCGTTGTAACTCTTGTGGGTCTAGAGATGATTACGTGTAGCTTACTAAGGATGCACCGAATATTCTGTAATTATTCGGTGTTCGGCATATTCTGCCAAACATTCAGGTATTCGGCCGAATACTGATTTTGGCCGAATAGTGATATTCGGTATTCTAGTGATAGAATAGTGATAGAATAGTGATAGTGATAGTAATAGCAATAGTAATAGTAATAGTATATAGTACTATAGTATATAGTATAGTATAGTATAGTATAGTATAGTATAGTATATAGTATGTAGTAGTAGTATATAGTATAGTATATAGTAATAGTAATAGTAGTAATAGTAATAGCAATAGTAATAGTGATAGAATAGTGATTCGGTATTCTAGTGATTCTAGTGAATAGTGATATTCGGTATTTGGCCGAATACTGATTTGGGTCAAATAGCGTTATTCGGTTTTTGGCTGAATAGTGTTGAGATTTGTTGGTATTCGGCCGAATATTTTTTAGTATAGATTTGTGCAATCGTGTTAACGCAAGAACGTTTAGCTAAGCATTTAGTTTTTGGTTTGTGAGGAATTGTCTTCTGGCAGTTCTAAAAGAGGGAAAAATTACGAAATGTGTTTAAATTACAGGTATTGGGTTAAGTATTCGGCCGAATAATTCGGTATTCGGCCATTATTCGGCACAGACCTTAATAATTCGGTATTCGGCCGAATATTTAAATTGCTTGGTGCCGAATATCCGGTATTAGGCAGTTTAACTATTCGGTTGTAATTTTGGTATTCAGTATTCGGCAAGTTGAGTATTCGGTTATATATTCGGTATTCCGCAAGTTAAGTATTCAGTTGTATATTCGGTATTCGGCAAATTTTGTATTTGGTGCATCCCTGTAACTTATTAAATATGACTTCAACCACTTGTGTTTGTAAGAAGTGTGCCAGTAAATGTAACGCATCTGTGGAGGACATCCATAAAAGTTACGGAGTCAGAATTTTTTTTTTGGGGGGGGGGAGGGGGATGTTAGGATACCCCCTTTTACTGACGAAGTTCGATAGGGGAATGAAGAAGGCGAAATTAAGTTGTTTAATCTGCTTAGAGTCGAGGGGTGCAGAAGCTTTTTTGTTTTTATTTAGCTAATGAAAGGCAACACGAAGTCAATCCAGACTTATTTGTGTCGATAATTAATTACAGTTAATGATACATTTCTTATACAAATGTATATACTTATATACGCAAATGTTAATAATACAATTTCTTATACAAATCGCAATTTCATGACAATAATAATAATAATTTTTCATTTGTTAAAGCCTTAGACTAATTTTTTTTTAGTTCGTTGTATGTGTTTATTTTTAAAGAGGTTTAGGTATTTCATTAAAATTTTTTATTGTGTACAATTTTATCGTATTTGTTTCTCCACATTGGTAACTTAATGAATCTTTCATTAAATTTGATTTTGCTTTAATTTCCTCCAGCTTATTTTGTACATGAAAGTAGTTTTTAATCATTACTCATGTTTAGAATCCTATTTGATTTTCATATTTCAGCAGGTTTCTGGGTTCCCTTAAAGAGAATATTTAATACTTTGTTTTGTGTCTTTGCGATCTGAGAAGTTGTGATTTTGCCGCGTTTCCATAAATCGGTACGTTTTACGACGCATATACTTCCTGAACCATGCTTCAAAAAATATAAATGGTCGGTAATTAAATACACGTGATCTAACCGGTATGAATTATGTGTCTTGTCAGTCAGCTCACGGGGACCAGTTAATCAGTTCGTGAATAAATAGTTGGAATGATGTATGGCTGGTTCAGACTGCTAAAAATTAAGGAAGACATGGAACAGTAGCAAACGACAGCACTGAAGATAACCCCCTGTCACACTGACACGACATACCAATGACGGACCAATCAACACTGTATCAGCTAGAACGCTTGTTTCAATCCAAGGCTAAATACTTCATTATTGTGCTTTTATTTTTTTAATAAATTATGTAACCATTGACTACAGCATCAGTTTTAGTCTTCTGTACAGCCGTACCGGCTGAGAAGACTATTGCAACGACTTCGTCCGTCCGTCCGTCGCTTTTTTCAACTTCGCAACGGTACCAGATATTGACGACCATTGTTTACAACGTTAGATTCATTGTGAGAAGTTAGTTAAATAACATGGCAAATTAAAACATCGTTACTTCCTCATAGTCAATAGACTTCTTCGACGTAATTAAATAAAATAATACTATTTGATCGTCGAATTAAAATCCCAAGGTAACACTCAATAAAAACAAATGGATTTTAGCTTCGTTAAAATAGTCTCGTCGCATTGTTGCATGAATGAATAGGCTTACCGTCGAACCAAATTCTCCATCTGCTATCTGCTACTTACGAAATTAAAACTGCATTTTTAAAATTAGGCCTAAAAATGAAAATTTGGCCTAAAATCATGTTACCACGGCAACGTCAAGTTGCTACGAGTCGCTGTTGGCTTCGTCAACAGCCTCTCTCTCGTCACTTCCCTGCTACCACTGATCTATATAGGCTACGTTACGCGTTACGTTGTAACACTGCAACTGTGTGCCTGTAGGTACACCGTGTTGCAAAAATGAATAGGCTTATTATACAATCCTTATCTCCGTTAGCTGCTACTTACGAAATTAAAACTGCTGGTTAAAATTAGGCCTAAAAGCTGACAATTACGCCTATCATGTAAAATAGGCCTAAACGCTAACACATTTTTAACCAGCAATTGTGATGGCTACTGCTTTTAGATTAGTGTAATAGCGATAGGTGTGGTAGTGCATGATAGAGGTGTACGCCTCAACATTGGAAGTGGAGGAACTGCACAGAAGACCGGTGCGACTAGGCAGTCGCTGTAGCCACTTGTTATTTTTTTATCTGTTGTCTACAATTATCATGTTAGAGACGTTTTAATCAACGCTTTGAAGTATCCTGTTCCACCATATTGCATTTCTCCTATCCGTGTTCGTAGTGACTTGTCAGTCATTGGTGGGTCGGTGGGTGACGTCAATCTGTTTACGTAAAATATGAAATCCTGTTTTGCTACAATATTCAACGTTTGACTCTGAACAACTGCCTGACGCTGCTGGTTGCTATAGCCACAGTCGGTCTCAACGTGTTGGTTGGAGATCTCTTAGCTGGTTTGAGATCTCTTAGTTGTATGAATGGCTAAATATGGGTGCGTAACATGCAGTAGAATGGAGCGCCAAACATGCAGTAGTTTCTGCTTTTTAGCTCGCTTAGACCAGTATGGTTTTGTGCTTCCTAATCAGCTATTAGTGTTATCAAGAATTTCTATGGTTGGAGAGGAGAATTTGTGACTGAGACCTTCTCCTGAAACGTCTTAGATTCATTCCTATTAGTTCCGTCTAAGTTTATAGAGGGCGCCATGAGTTTTATTTGAGAATTTCTACTCAGTTTTCAACCTAAAATTAAACTAAACGAAACCAGCTTGTATTTAATTATCATTTAGTTTAGCTGGGTTGTAATTTAGTTTACTTTAGATTTGGGTTGAAAAATGAGCAAAAATTACCTGATGGAATGCGTGGCGCCCTCTGAAAACTCAGACGGAATTATTAATAGGAATGAATGTACTAGGGACTTTTAACATCTTCTTCTCCCCAACCCTTTAAGTTCATGGTGTTATTAATTTAAAGTTCAGTTGTCTTCCCCAGTCAACTCTATCAGTGGTTCCACCGAAAGGCGCGTAACAATGGTCTAGACTTGCAACGAGTTAATTCTTATGATCAATTAAATGTAACCAGGTTGATTTGTTCTAGTAAATTAGTAGATCGTATGATTGTCGTATTTAGTATTGAAATAGTTATGGGTCCTTCAAAAGCGATCAACAACAAAATGGAATAAAACTGATAAATGCTAACCGGAAATAATCTGCGCGCACAGCAGGAACACGCATTAGAGATTCCCATTTACCTTTTCCGGCAGATGGATTCCATTAATTAGAGCTTCAAACTAATCGATAGTTATTACCAAGCTAGTTTATGACCAAGGCCATTAATCCTGATGCATGAATGTTATATATTTCTTCATTATGCGTGGAGAATTTAACGGCATTATACATACAGAAAGGCTGGAAAAGATTGAAGTTGGTATCAGAAGTTCAGAAATTAAAACCATGTGTGTTCTTCGTGTGTTGAACTACTGAGACAAATGGCCCTGTGTTTTATAGTTGCTTAATCCTAACTTTACGATAACTAGTGAGATACGTAGGTAAGACATAAGCTGATGAAATTCTGTGTGACTTATGAGGAACAGTCACTTAGGATTTGAAAGAGGTTTTTTTACAAAATAGTTTTAATAATTTAAATACCCTAGGTTTTTTTACAGAACAGTTGTCAGTGGTATACCGACATGTTAGACTCGCAACGCAATTAGACGCTACCTAAGCTGGAAACCTCCGATTACGGCAGGCTAAAAAATTGCCAATAGCTAAAAGAAGTACATCGTGGAAGGTAATAACTTTCATGATTTTAACTCTTTGGCATCTAAATTAAACTAATAAAATTGGTAACAAGTCTACAGTAACTAGTGGGTTACCGAAACCGATTTTTTTTTTCCTATTTTGGCCGGAACCAACCGGTGATTTGATTTTCTCACTCTATCGCAATTACCGAGACCAAAACCGGAACCAAAACATAACCTGGATATTACCAATTTTAATAATGAACGAAAAGCCATAAAAATTCTAAAATCTTGAGTGAAGTATCATTTTCGTAGAGATGTAGCCGTAGACCGGGAAGTGAAAGTGGTTTCGGCTTCACCGAAACTGCAGCACTGGGTACGACCAAAACTAAAACCATAACGAAACCAGTTTTTCGGTTTTGGCCAAAACAGAAACTAGGCTATAACTTCACGACCAAAACCGAAACTGAAACCAAAACCAATGTGTCGATGCAGAAACCATAATCGATAAATATGTGGTTTCAGTGTCAGAAAACGAAACCGAAATTCGCTCAACCTTTACCAGTGGCAACCACTAAGGTCTTTTGGTGGCCATTTTTTCGCCTTGAGGCTATTGCCAATTTTATTAGAAACTTTCACAGGCTATACCCGTTCCAGTTATTGACCAAGCTGTGTTCGGCTTATTTGAACCAGGAAGGCGGAACTCTTCTACACACCATCGCTGAATACAAACTTCATTGCAAAAATAGACGTTGTACCACTTTGTCTCCTTTTTTTTTTACAAGTTGTAGTCACGACACAATGGCTGCAGTCTGGCTGCAATTTTGGCTGTTAAACTCAAAGGATGCATCATTTCTTCAGTAGATGTAAAAATTATTAGCAAAAAAATCTACTAAATGATAAAATCCAGGCACAATTTTAGTTTGGCAATTTTGGGATTTGGACTATAACTAAATATTTGAAACCTAAAAAGTCATCTTAAACGTATTTTGTTAAGCAAAACGTTCACTCTTAATAATATTTGTGACATCATTCAGTCCCTTCTAGGGGGTTAGGCGTTTTAGGTGTTTTAGGCACTTTTTAGACATTTGGGTTTACAAATCTACAAATGTTGTGGTTTACAACAACTATAAACGTTGCGGTTTCCAACTATAGCTATTGTGGTTAAACACTCATATTCCATAGATGTTTACACATGCAACGTTTACAAATCATCTTCGTTCTAAGACTGATCTTAAACGTTCCGTTTGTAGGCATTATGCCTTACAATGCCTAAAACCTCATTATTAGACCCAGAGCGTCCTTATAACGGGTTTTAGGATTACGTATAGGTGTTGCATGTAACTCACAACGCCATTTTGCCGTGTTACTGTTCCTTTGGTGGTTCGTAGTTCCCTCCCAGCCGCTATGGTGCCAGAGGGAGTTAAGACAATTTTTCTAGGTAATGCCAATCGGAAATTCCTAGGGTCTTTTGCATACCACAATGGACAAGAGCACGAGATATCTAGTGCTCTTATACTAAAACTACCGGGGTAGCTGAGGTCTGACTTGACCTCAGAATCTTTGGACGTACCGTACCTTTTTCTGCGCTGATGTCTCACAACTTTGAGGAATGTTCAACACTTAGAGATTTTATTTTTAGGATTTGCCCAAAAATTGTTATTACGTCAAAAAACTCCGATGCTGTAATTAGCCTATTTCGAAAAGCTTTATGTTTTGTGGCACGGCATTCAGAATTACTAGTGCTACCCTGACGTTGCTTCATTATCTGTGCTAACCAATTTCATTTCTGCTTTCATTGATGTACCAGTAGAAAACGGCAAAAAACAGTCTTATTTGATGTGGTGGATTTTGTCGAAAACTATATATTAATGTGTACTGGCTGGATGGCGAGTACCACACAATTCATCATTTCGACAGCGTTGTCCATATTCTAAACACAGCATCCACGTTCCAGATTCTCCGTCATCCAATAGGCTGATGTGGGTCACGTGATCTCGTGTTAGTTAAGAAAATCGTGGCGCTTCTGCGAATAGTGTTGTTCCGTTTTTAATTTACCGCTATTTTCTTTACATTGCTCGAAGATTCTACGGTACTGCATCTGGGAGGTGAAAAGGTGTAAAGGTGCCTTTACGTGATGGTTGTGTATCAATAATAGTATTCCTGAACTGCCAAATATATATAATATTTAATAGTTGGATAGCCAAGGATTACTTTAAGTTATTTTAGGACCATAACGCAAAGCGGGTAAGTTTTTGAAACGGGAGACTGGTTGGCGCACTCTAAAATTTGATCATAATTTCAGGCCCCAACTGTTGTCCTCGTAGCGACTTCTTCCAGCTCAGAAATCAATGAATGAAGGAAAGCCACATTTTCGTTCCACGCTAAAGGATTATATTGCCTTTTCCGACTTTTAATGCCAGCCAGGGCGTGAGATAGAGCGTGAGGGGCCTCGACACGGGCAACGTAATTTAATCGCAAACCTGGTGAATAATGGAACCTTTCCATCTTATTTGGCCGACGAGTCCCTCTTCCTGTGGGACTCTACAGCGCTCTGGATAATAGGAAATGAGCAAACGTTGTAGGATGGAGCGCTTATTAGTCTTTCTCACTCTCTTTCCCTTTTGCTTGTGGAGCTGGGTGCCAGTAGGCGTCAGGGAGGTTATTAAGACGGCCAAACGTGCAGCGCCAACGGGCCCAAGGATTACACCAGCCCGTTAATGGCGTCATTCGCCAGTGACGAGTTTAGAAGTTGGTTAATGGTTTTAAAAAGGGCAAATTGGACATCAGACTAGTGTCGCAACTTTAGGGAAGATGCAGGACTCCAGCCATCTTCTGGCTGATGGAAAAGTTGTGTAATGTAGTTTGAGGTAAGCGTGAAGAAACTGCGTGTGTCATATTATGACCAGAGGTCAAGTTGAGCAGCGGCAGCGTCGTCCTAGTTGCCTGAAGTAAGCTGATCGGAAATAGATCCACGGCATAATCCCGCTAAAAGGTAGTTCGACGGCTTAAGCTCTATTCTGGCCTATGTTTTGACCCTGTCACAATGGAGGTTACCCAGTCCAAATCCATGTTTTGCCCGTTCCTATGATAATCTCTTCTTTCAAAATGTTCTGGAAAGATAAAAATAGAACCACCTTATCTCTACTATACTCTTGTTCAAGAAAGAATGTTTTCCTTACATGAGCATTTCACTGTTCTAATAGAAATAAATGTATTATTGATTACTCACTTCTGTACGATCCATTGCTTGTTACAAGTTAAAGACGATTCACTTTCTAATGTACGATGCTGAACAGAAGGAAGTAATTGATAATACATTTATTTCTATTAGAACAGTTAAATGCCCATAGAAGGAAAACATTCTTTCTTGAACAAGAGTATAGTGTTATCTGCTTTAGACGACACCGGTCTCAAAGAAAGCAATTTATTTTATAAAGGTAAAATTTTCAATTTTTTTTAAATTTTTTAAATTTCAAAATGCAATTAAAGGGCACCAAGAAGATTATTTCACTTCTGAATGATGCTCTGGTTACGTAATTTCAGAAGTAAATTATCTTACATCCAATGGGATCTTTTCGTTCTTTTCAAAGGTCACGCCAAAAATCACCAAAAGAAAGAAAATAACAATTTACAAACAACAAAGAAAAAAGAAAACAATATTAACACATTCTTAACCAGTTTTTAAATGCGTTGTTAAAGTATAAAGTTTTGTAATCTGTATAATACGTAGCGGTTGATTGTTCGTAAGGTATGGTAAATAATAATCTGTCGTTTCAGCTCCATAAAGGTAATTGAAGGTTTATCGTGTTTCTTATTGTATTTAATATTTCATTCAGGTTAATAACATTTACGACGTTGAAAATTTAAAAAAAAATAAATTCTGTAGTTTCTTAAATTTATTATTTTCTGAATTTCATTTGTATTGTATAAATCATTTGTGTCTATTTGTACTTTTTGTAAATAGTAAATAATAGTAAATAAGTAAATTAAAAATAGTAAATGAAATAATAATATAATAATAATAATAATAATAATATTTGTTGCGATAGCAACGGGTGTGGCAAGGACTGGGGAGTCACTAACAGCCAGACACAATTACATGTAAATACAGTGTACATAATAAGGCCAAGGAATATTAATAATAATATTCCTACAATGTTGGGCTGAAGGTTGAAATTTTTAAAATGGGTAGACTTTAAGTTCATTGATAACAACTGCTGTAAAACGCTGTTAAAAGTGTTTGTAATCACGGTAGGTGAACTTGTGGTGGGCGCATTTTTTAAATTTCAAGTAAAATAGTTAGTTGCTGTAAGTAACCTTACTTAACCATATCAGGGCACAGCGGTTTCAAGACGTACACACAAATACGTATAGCAAGGAAGTAGGCCAAATTCGACGTTTAGTTCAGTTTGTCCTTAGGCCTAATATTCCATACAATTGATTCCAGAAGAGGTGTTTTCAATTTTGTTAGTATTACTTGGTTATGCTTGATACCTACGTATGACAAGAAAATATGACCAATCGTAGCATCCGGGAATTGGAGTGATATTTAAGCGGAAAAATTCGTCTGTATAGCTGCACCCTAGGTCCTTCTGCATTTGCCGGATCCTATGACGGGATCATTTGTCTACGTATCGGCAGCTTCTTTTATCTTCTTTTAGTACAACACTGTTATTGAAGGAGTTATAGTTTTGGACTAACTGAAGAGTCACGAAGCTGAGTGACAATTTTTTTACGCCGTAAGCGATCGTTCAGCTAGCGAGCCACTATGTGCTCAGTTTTCTTAGACTTATGGTCGAAACTCTAGAACTTTGTCTCAAAATTCTCTTTTTCTTACATCGTCCTGTGCGAGTCGCAAGGCAAAGTCATCTGCTTAAATCATTCAAAACCTGCTCTATTGTCTTTCCATACGTTGTCGTCTTAAAAGCTGCTGACGTAGATGTCACGACTTACGACATCTGCACAGGGAGCAACGCTCCATAGTTAACAGCTCGTGTCAGCATAACACTGCAGCACTCCCCACAGATTTGGCATGCTTGTATGGGTGTTTGACTTCTCTGGACTTGTTTTATATTCTTCTTTTTGTCCTTGTGACCCTGTAAAGGATTGTGTTTCTCTAAGGATCTATAATAGGTGAGCAACTTGAGCAGCTCACCCGGCCTCATAATGCTTGGAGAATACCAGGCTTAAACACCCATTCAAAAATTGCTTTACCAAAATTGGTTTGTTTGTATCTCTATGAGCAATTATATATGGGATAAACAGAAAAGAAGTGATTTGGCAATGAAGCTTCTATATTTCTTCACACAGTATCACATCCTGTTAACGCGTCTTGAAGATGATTATTTTTCTACTGCTGTGGAAGCCTGAACTACAGGTTTCGCAATAGACTGAGAAAGCTTTGAGCTGCAGTGGTTTAGGCTAGATATTCAAGGCTGCGGTCAGCGGCTAGAGGACTTTATCCTTTCTGTAGTTCAAGCCCTGGTAGAACTAATTTGTTGGACAATTTTAACTAAAATGGTCCATTCTGTAGTTAAAATGGACCATTTTAGCACCTTTTGTCCTACGCTAACTCCCACCAATACACGAGAATAACCATTTCTATTATGGCACATGGTTTGATATGAGCAAGCTTTGTTTGCGCTGCGTGTCTGCATGTTGCCATTGTTAAGATGTCCTCATATATTAAATGCAGCATGCGGCTTATTCTGGGTGGCCCACCCGGAATGTCATCATTGCCGTCCATGCAAAGATCCATGCCGTCCAAACAACCCATCTGTGGATGGATATTTGTGCATCTTACTGTGAGGATGAAATTGAGTGTTTTGAAAAAAACATGGGCTACATTTCATTAAAGAAAAGTGCAATGTGACGCTAAGAAAAGGCCTCCTTTACTCAATTCACAGCATCACCGAGGAATAAAGGATGAGTGAAGTAGCATCGGAAGAGGTAGTTAACATGCCGGATTGTCAGGCTGTATGTTTCGATTCTATTTCTAAAACCTTCTGCACCGTTTTCTGAATCGTTAGCCTGTCATTCGGGAATTCAAACTTTTTACCTCATAGGCAGCTTGTTGAAGGTCTTGTTGGTGGTACTGTGACCATCAGACAACTTCAGGCAGGCCATTGATGCCCTAACTACTCTGTCAAGACAGGGACAGGTATCCTGGCATCTGCTCTTACAATCACAAGACTTGGCCATTTTGCTAACCCGGGTGCAATGCGACAATCTAGACTGCTGTAATGGAATATCGTCCATATGTCGCTCCTATATGATCGCTTCCCGGGCATGGAGTAGGATCAGCAAAACTGCCCCCCCCCCCCCCCGGTGTCGCCGTCATAATTGCCGTTCCCTCTGCTGCAGCCGTCAAGTTCAGGATGCAGCATGGAGGCATGCCTCACGGATGTTATCGAGCCATCCCAGAGCCTCTTTGACAGCTGCTGTTCTTCTCACAAACATGTAAAACATCGTCATTTTGTGTGGATAGCGAAAGTGGATTGAAGCAACCAGGGTACCGAGGCGTGACAGGGATTAGGCTCACTTCTACACTGTGCCCGAGTCAGATGCAGATGCATATTCAACTAAGCTGCAGTGGGAGAGATTGGTCGGTATGACCTACCATTACCTGCCTGAACTTTTCCACAGGATACGACCTGCATTATAGGTCACTCCTCTGACCCTCGCCCCTCCAACGATAATTTTGAAGACAACAGGTTACTGCCAAAAGGTGTTCCAGTTGTAGGTGCTTCATCGGACTATGTTGGATTTGGCTGACTGTTGAGAGAGGGGGAACCCCAATCAGTGGGTGTTCCCCCACCGGCACTAGATGCGTCAAAAACGTCATTTTTTTTAAAAACTTGGTTCTGGCTCGGCTCCAAGTACGATGAAATTCATAATCTTCATGGAAGCAGATGTTTGTCACACATGAAGACAAACTGAAGCTGCACTCGATACTGTTCAGACAGGTAAACGTTCGTACCAAAACGGCTGTTTATGAAGATGATGAGAAGATCGTAAGGATGTCACTATGGGCTAATTCTCATGCGGAGTTGATGTATTCAGCAGCTATGGTGTCAGTGAGGGAGTACGGTATCTATCCGAACCGGCAGAATCGTGGTATGGTGAAATACTTGAGATTGAAGACTGTGGGTCAATGGCTAGAGCAGTTTATCCTTTCTGTGTTTCAAGTCCTAGTAGGAGTAATTTGATTTTCTTTAGTTTCATATAATGTACTTTTACTGCAATGTTGTTCAACCTTAGCAAAGAAACTGGGATGAAAATATTTAAAATTGGTAGTGCTTTTAAAAACATTCCTCATCAGGTTTTAAGTCAAATTTTTGTTTAACATCTTATTCATTCTTATTTATATCATTTTGGTATAGTTATGCTGGATAGAGATTTAAAAAAAAACTTCCTTTCAGGTTTTTAACACTAGAAAAAAAAATGTGTCATTTGGCACTAGCTACTCGACGGTTACCAAAAAAGTAAATTAGCAACTGTGGTGAAAACTGAAAACTGAAAACTTTGTTGTAAGTTGCTCTGCGTAGGGAACACAAATGACCGCCAAATCGAGATATGAATTTCGCGAATTAACCACCACTATTCAAGTCCAAGTATCCAACGTAAGGTATCCAATATCTAAAGTAGACTATGACCTCCAATTGTCTACCGTTGGTAAATGTCAAAATTGGGGGACCAGTCGCATCTTGATATGGAAAAGTGATGAAATGCATTGGATCGTCAGATGCAAAAGCATGATCAGAGAACCATAACACAATTCTGTCAGTGAGCAAATTTGTTATCGTTTCCACTTCAGATGTTAATTCTTCCTCAATTATTGTCCCTCATGATTAAGCGTGCCATCAGCCGAATCATCTTTAAGTCGAGCAAATTATTTTGCTGCTGAGCCATTAATTTGCATGACATTGCATTATCGACGACGAACGGAGCTTGAACGACCCAAATCACCCCAGGAATGGAAAGTGGTAAAAACTAAAATTGAGTGAACCTGTCATGTAAAATCAACTCGGAAGCGATTGTTTGTACTTAGCTTGTTCACGTTCCACTTTTTTAATTCCAACCTTATTTTATTCCTAGCATCCCGACTGTAGTTAAACCTCAAGTGTATCAAAACCACAGACCGGACGGTGCGTTACTTCACCATCCCAAGTCCCCTTTTCACGAAAGAGCAAATATTTCAACATGAGTGAGCTTTGCAGTGTTGCAGTAAATCGTATGGTATCTTTGGATTTGAATTTAAAGAAACACATTCTATGCATTGCTTCAGCACAGGTACTTTTTCAACTTTGGATGAAACCCTTGATTTTTCGCATGTAGGAACTAGTCACTGTCATTCTTCCTTGAGACTTGGCACGTCGATTGGGCGATAATCCTGTCCTACTGTCCGGGGTTTTACAACTTTTGCAGGAGGTACAGACACATGATAAGATATAGATTCTGGGTTTTGTTTAAATCTCTCCAGTGTGTGGTGCAGTGGCAACCTAGACCACTGCACCATGACTGAGGTTGGCGCTTATGACCTAGCTATCGACGCACCATAAAACCTGAGCAACCACCCTCACTGTCAGAGCAAACTCCAAATGTTTCAGATTTGGTATAGAGGCTATTGAAAGTCGCAACTACACTTAGATGTTAACATGTTTGCAATCTTTTGTGAAACATAAGTATTTGATCATGATTTCATTATGAAATGGGCAACAAGGCCGTTTACTGCTGTTCGTGAACTCGGATGTTGTAGTCGTCGTAGTTTCTTTCACACACAGTCTCTAAATATTTTCCTTTTCCCATTGCATCGTGGATTTGCTTGCGTGGTGTTGTCTCTCGGAGGTATTACCTCTAATGCATAATTTTGAATACTGGCACTAGCGGCGAATCCAGGTTTCGCACGCACCCCGTTCGCGCTCTTGCGTGCCTGCAAGCGATGACAAACTATCTCGGAGTGAAAAGCATCAATTACTGAAACGGGAACTGTTTCTTTTCCCTGTGGCTTGATCAATGGGAGAGGTCTGGAGATCGCCCTTTTGCAAAGAAGGAATTTTCTACAATTTTCGCAAAAACCCATTGCCAAGTTTATAGGCGTAAACACGCCGGGAAGTGTGCGTGTGTGTGTGTGTGCGTTTGCATTGCGTTGGGGTTTAGATAAATTGGGTGAAACGTTTTGCGTGCCAGCTTATTTTTTATTCTTTATTTTATTTTATTTTTTTTTTCATTTTTATTTAGAGCATTCCTCGCCTTGTTTGGTGTAGTGTAATGGTTGAGAGACCCCGGTAAGGGCCGCCCGTATCGATTAGCTGCCCGGACCCGGGTGTTTGTTGTTGCTGGTGTTTTATCGTAGCGAAAGGGGATTTTGTACTGTTAAGACAAATTTCTAGGTCGCCTGCTGTTGTATAAAGTGGAAAATGTTCAACGCAGAATGAGACTGAATTGTAGTTTTAGTGATAATCTGCCTTCAGTCTTTCAGCTGATCGTTAGTCAATAGGAAACAGCATTACACCTATCTTAGCCAAAAACCCAATCTGTTCTCGTATTACGAAACATTTTACCACCAGGATGCAGCAAGATTTTTGCGTTATGTTCAAGTTCTTTGTTCCCATACTTAGTTCTGCATACTAGAAAGGGACTGTATAGCTGACTTGCCTATTCCACAATGCATTTTCAGTGCCGGAATGATGAGTGACTTATAAAGGAACTGGGTAGCATACTTGCCAATTTTACAATGCATTTGCAATGCTGGAATGATGAGTGACGTCTTAAAGGTAGTATAGTATACTTGCCAATTCCGTAATGAATTTTTAGTTCCGCAATGCATTTTTAGTACCGGAATGAAGACTGGCATTCTTAAAGGAACTGTATAGTGTACTTGCCATTTTTGCAATGCAGTTTCGGTACCGGAATGGTGAGTGACGTTCTTAAAGGAACTGTATAGTGCACTTGCCAATTCCGCAAGGCATTTTCTGAGCTGGAATGATGAGTTGATGTCTTAATACACTTTCCAGTTCTGCATTTTCAGTACCGGAATGATGATTGACGTTCTTTTCTTGATTAGTGCACTAGAAAGGAACTACATAGTATAGCTGTACCAATTCTGCACTGCTTTTTCAGTGCAGGAATGATGTTTGACGTTCTTAAAGGAACTGTATAATCTACTTGCTATTTCTGCAATTCATTTTCAGTACCGGAATGATGAGTGATGTTCTTTTCTTGATTAGTACACTACAAAGGAACTATATAGTACACGTCAATTCTGCATTGCATTGTCAGCACTGGAATGATGAGTGACGTTCGTTCCTTGAGCAGTACACTAGAAAGGAACTGTGTAGTACGTTTGCCAATTCTGCATGCATTTTCTGCGCCAGAATGATGAGAAATGATCTTAAAGGAAATCTATAGCACACTTACCAATTCTGCGATGCATTTTCAATGCAAGAATGATGAGTGACGTTCTTAAAGGAACTGTGTAATATACTTGCCAATTCGGCAATGCATTTACAGTACCGGAATGATGAGTGATTCTCTTAAGAGAAAAACTGTTTAGTATAGGTGTCAATTCTGCAATGCAACTTACACTTTTCTTGATTAGTTCACTAGAAAGGACCCGTATCATACACTTTCCAGTTCTTCAAACGTTTTCAATACTGAAGTAAGTGACGTTCTTTTCTTGATTACTCACTGAAAAGGAACCTTGTCAATTCCGCAATGTTTTTTCAGTACCATCCATAACAAACAGCATTTATTTTGGCGTTTTGCAATACAATGGCGTGCCAACCTTTTCCACACACAATTTTTGCCCAAATGCCCCCCATTCAAACCAAATGCGCAAGCATGTTTGAGGGTTTGGACACCTCGTGGTTGAATTGAACATTTTGGTTTGCCGGCGTGTGTTCCTGCTCCCGTACAATATCTCGTCTGTTTTGGAGGAGAAAAAGACCCAGTTCTACCACATCCTATATCGATCGAGATTCTTAGTCGGGGGATTTGTTGGTGCTGCACATGCTGGATCATCCCTCCCCTTCTCCCTCCTCTTCCCCCCCCCCCACAAATGGTGCTGTGTGTTGTTGTTGCAGTTGGTTGAGCCTGCGAAGCTTTAGAGCTCACCCCGTCGTACTGGCGACCGGGAGACACACCCTTCAGTCGATCGCCCCCACCCACGCATCGGGGGCGGGCAGCGCGTTCCCTGGCACCGACCGACAGCCAGGTGGGGCATCAGCACCACGAGATGGATTAGATGTATATACCTTTCTACCGGGAAGGAACATTTATTTTGCTGACCCGGAAGAACCATACAGAAAAAAAATAGGGTTTAGCAGCTGTGTCATTTTTTATTTTTTTTTTGGTATAGAGTGTTTGTGGATATTGGTTATCGGTCTGGTTGGAAACGGATTATGATACGGTTTTAACGGATCTGACATAAACTTGAAATGCTCTCGGGGTTATTTTCTTGTCCAACCGTCCCGGCGATCTTTGGATTTACAGATCGATGTAATCATACTGCCGTAGCAAATACGAAACGGTTAATGTTTAAGTGACCAGTTGGCGTTTGTTTGTATTGTTGTTACTCCTCCTAATTGGCTCGATTGCCCAGCGGACATTAAAGTCCAAATCCGTTCTCCACGTATTCAGCTGAAAAGGCTTAATAATGGCAATAGAAACTTGTGAATATGTGCTTTAGACTTTTTTTTTAATTTGGGACAAAAACTTGTGAGCCGTGCTTGTTAAGTAAAGCGCATATCTTTTGAGTAGGGTATAGCCACTTGCTAAATAAAAAGCCAAGAAGTGCATAAACATAAATAAAAAGCCACGAAATGTACAAACATAAATAAAATGCCAAAAAGTGCAAAAACATAAATAATATGCCAAGAAGTGTACAAACATAAATCAAAAAGCCAAGAAGGGCACAAACATAAATAAAAAGCCAAGAAGTGTACAAAGATAAATGAATAGCCAAGAAGTGCAGAAACATAAATAAAAAGCCACGAAATGTACAAACATAAATAAAATTCCAAAAAGCGCAAAAACATAAATAAAAAAGCCAAGAAGTGCACAAACATAAATAAAAAGCCAAGAAGTGCACAAAGATAAATAAAAAGCGAAGAAGTGCACAGACATAAATAAAAAGCACTACGTTTTCGAGGATTACTTCACCGAATCATCGAGTGCTCTTAAAATCCACAACAGCTTCGTCAAACACAGAAATAAACAAATCACGACAGTCTCAGTATTGCTTGACTTCAAAACGTCGTGCTTCGAAACGTAGTGCTTTTTATTTATGTTTGTGCGCTTCTTGGCTTTTTATTTATGTTTGTGTACTTCTTGGCTTTTTATTTATGTTTGTGCACTTCTCGGGTTTTTATTTATGTTTGCACTTCTTGGCTTTTTATTTATGTTTGTGCATTTCTTGGCCTTTTTATTTATGTTTGTGCACTTCTTGGTTTTTTTATTTATGTTTGTGCATTTCTTGGCTTTTTATGTGTGTTTATGCACTTTTTTTTTTGTATTTATGTTTGCACACGTTTGTGGCTTTTTATTTAGCATCAGCACCTATATGCTGTTCCACCTCTGAAGGTACATCTACATTGGATACGTGTAAGTTTGAAACAGAAAGTAAAACTAACATTAAATAATCTTTCACAAAAATGTATGCTCATATTTTTCGTCAAAAAGTACACCGAAAGTCTAGAAAAGCTTCATAAACAAAAATCAGTGGAAGATGAAAATAATAAACAACGGCAGCATTTGAAGGTAACATTACGGTACGAAAGGCTGCTGAAGACTTTTCTTCTTTTAATCTTAATTATTGTTGATTTTAATGAAATTATTGTAAACCACGTAATTGTAGTTGCTTACAAATAAGGCATGATTGATTTTTGCTTTCAATTAAAACAACTTAAACTCGAGTTAGACTTGTCAGTTACTAATATCTTTTCAAGTACACATTGTCAACTGATCATTGTCGAAGCATGCTCGCGAAACTGTACCAAATTTGATCTCGTTCTGATAAACGCAACCAGATCGAGATTAAACCTCGTACATACATAGTTAAGCCTATGTGGGTTCTGGGAATGCACAATTTTGTAGCTTTATCTAGCATTCCTTATGAAAAGAAACATAAAATTCGTAGCACGTTGTAGTGCTAATCTGCTAACAGTTTGCGCCATTTTGAATTAGGTTTCGTTTTCGGTATTCCAGATAAAACTTGAAATTAAAAAAGTATTAATCAATTGTTTGTACCTGTTCGACAGTGAGAAGTTAGTTTTTATTTACTCTTAATTCTAAGTTTACGCAATGTTCTATGATGTTTTGGTTTGAATTTTGATTCTTAAAGTTGGTATATTTTGCTTTGAAGTGTTGTTAAAGATCGATTGTAATAACGCTTTGACAAAAAGCAACTCAAACGTAAGAAAAAAATTATGTCTAGAACTCAGGTAAATTTATAAATTTAAAACCAAAATTAGGAAATGTAATTATCGCCAAGTAATATTAAAAAATTAATTATTCTCAGGCCCAGACGAATAAAAAATCGACGATGGTGAGGGTTTTTTTTTTATTTATTTATTTTTAACCATTTGTACCCCCATAAGTTCAATGAAAAAATCTCGTCAAATCGGTTAAAATCATACACTGAAACCTCAAAATCGTTCATAGATTAAGAAAACATCGGTAATTTGTGCAATTGTGCAGTGTTTGACGAAAACCCTAAAACAATGATTCGATGTTTTTTAGGTGGTGCGTTGGATACCCGAGATCCATATGAGCGGCGCCTGTCCGGGTTATTTATTTTTTTTATTTTTGCAGGAGGTACAAAAATTGTAACTACCAATTTTGGGTCCAAATACTTTGGTCATGATCGTGTTGAACAGTCAATGACGGCCACAAAACAAAACGAAAAATTTAGAATTTCCGGTTGCTTTGTTTAACAGGCTCAAAGCTAAGACACACATACACACCAATGTTAGGCAAACGTTTGCCAAAATCCTTTGGTGTGTACATGTGACTTGGCTTTGAGCCTAAAGACGATGGCTCTTAAATAAAGCCACCGAAAATTCTTCATGGAAAAGAACTGTTCTTTTGTGATGAGCATAATTGACTGTTCTGTTCAACATTATTCATGACCAAAGTATTTCGACCGAAAATTGGTATTTGGGGTTTGTTTAACATCTTTGTAATGTGTGGCAGAGTGTCAACCCGGATCGTTGCACTGTGACAGAGGTTGGTGCTAATGACCTACCTGTCGACACGTGCCATAAAGCCTCAACCCCCCCCCCCCCCCCCCTTTTTTAAGGCCTAATTAGTATCTGTTTAGTAATGATGTATCATAAAACACAAAAACGAAATTGAAGTAAATGACTCGTAACCAAGGAAACGGAAGACCAAACTACAGCTTCGGACATTATGGGATGCAAGGTAACGCATTTCTTCTTTTAACCCTGAAATAAATATGAGAACATCGGGATTTTTGCCTTCTTTCTCACGTTACGAATTTCCATTTTTCCGGATACACATCTTGAAGAGAAAGAACAGTTCAAAAGAAAATAAAGAGTGTGATCAGCACGGAATAACCAAACGACTTTTACAACATTTTCTGTTTTTCTTCACCTTTCATTTTCTTTTACCTGCGGAATGGAACGCCTTTTAACCGTTAACCTAGTTAGCTTAATTTATCGTTCTATTGTTGCAACTCCTTTTTATCGATGGCGGTTAAAAAAAAACACACTCGCACACACACACACTGGCATGTTTGTGTATAATACAGGTTACTTGTAATCTTCCCTAGTCGGGTTTGCGTTTGCGTTGGATGGAGGCCGCCATCTTTCTTTTTCTCATGCCGCGTCAACGCCTAGGGGCAAACCTTTCCGACCCGCCTGGTGATCGTTGCTATGGAAACAAGCCAAACTGCGGGAATTGTAGAATGCTGCACTCTCTTATTAATTTCCACTCTATTTTTTTTTTTCGTTCTCTTTCGGTTTTTTTCTTCCCCTACTTGTCGGCGCTATTGCAACTGGAAGCCAAGAAGGAAGACTTAGCAAACGCTAAAAGATGGGGGTTTGCGTTGGTGATGGGAGTTGGGAGGGGGGATTTGTGGGTGGGGGTTGTGCAGGCAGGTTCAGAACTGCTGCTCCGTCTTTGTCCCCAGGGCTGTCTCATTAGACGGGAGCTAGCATGCTACCTTGTATGATATTATATACACATACCTTTAGCTGTAGCTGAAGCAGGATGAGTAGGATGACTGGATCTGTGAACGAAAATGCGGGAGGATTCTGCATCGTTGTCCTGGCAACGGCACATACCTGCAACGCTGACACAGTCCCTGAACCGCACATTGTATGGTGATGGGTACAGCATGGGTAATATTCAAATTGTTGTTGTTGTTGATACAAGTGGGAAGGGCGTTGTTGGGTTCTAAAACGGATTTATTTGTTTTGTGGTTTGGATTTTGTTGGTTTTGGTGCTTTCCGTGTTTTTAACCTCGCTATTGTTTGGTGTACCAAATGTGTAGTGTATAAATCTGAGGTTTTTCAGTCAGAATTCTGTCACCAACCTTTTTTTGTGGTGGGTCTGGCCAAAACCTATACATCCAATTCTGAGTGCTATAGTGTCCGCTTATACAAAATTTGCACATTTAGGCTTTCATCTCACTTGCTCGTAAGTTGGGGCTTAATATGCTTTAAACCTTGCTGAAAAACCCTTCAAATTGGAAGTCTGTATAAGTGTTTGAGTAATTCAAATAAAACCGAACGGAGTTTTAAGTCAGTTTTCGCTGCTCATCGCGGGTACCAGAATAAAAATTGATATACACCGGTATTCGATATTTTTGTGTGTGAAATACGTTTTTGGCTGCAGTATTTTCTGTTAACGTACTGTCAACAGTGACAAGAAATTAAAACATTTAGACGATTTTTTCCTTAGTTAAGTTTGGTGAAGAACCAGCCTAACGACATTATTGTGAACTTGTTAAGATCAATGTCGAACAAATCGTATATTCGATTTGCTGGAATCAAGCGGACAAAAACTAAAATATCTCGATGTGTAGAAACGCTTTATTTGAAGTGCATGGGGATTGAGGAGGTGGGGGAGGGGGGGGGTAACACTCCAATTATTCAATTATTCCGAAAGTGATTTTTCACCAAGTTGATTGCACTCAATTGCGTGTCGCGACCAGCAACAAATCATGTGATACATGTTTATTTTTCATTATTTTTTCCCCCGTGCAGTAATAGTGCACGCAGGACGAAGGACAACATAATAATCCCCATATTAAAATCTTGAAGACTTCGCAAACTAGTCTTAATTTGTCGACGGCACTATTCATTATTTAAAATTAATGGTTTTGTTTTATCCCTTCCTTAGCTCGTTCTCCGGAAATGGCCGTATTTTTTAGTCTTCTGTACAGCGGAAACGACTTAGAAAACTATAGCAACGACTTTGTCCGTCTGTCCGTCGGTCCATATGTTTGTCCGCCGTCGCCTTTTTCAATTCCGGAATGGTACCAGATAGAGACAAACGGTTTTCATCCTTAGATTCAGCGTCCAAAAATTAGTTAAAAGGAATTTTTTAAAACCGAAAGTATGGAGCGGAAGCGGTCCGAAAATGGCGGAAGTGTACAGAAGACCGGATGCGACTAGGTATAGTCGCTGCAGTCGCTTGTTTTCCTGTCGTATTTTAACCGATTTCCACTCAAAAGTAAGTGCAAAACGTTTTACTGGCTAAATTGCTGTTAGTTTCTTAGATTCCGTTGTTAGTCATAAACAGCGTAAACACTAGAATGTAGGCTATATTAATGAAACGAATAGCTGTAAAAATTCGTAAAAAAACGAAAAACTGTTTACACCCTTATAGTGTTCACAATGTGGGTTCCATTATGTTTCTTCGTTCACTAAATTACAATGTTCTGGAAATTGCCTTCTTTTTTAATACCAAATGTGTCCCGATTATGCTCAAATTGTTATTATTATTATTATTATTTTAGAATTTAGCATCCCTAGTGAATCACGTTTATCAGTATCACAGTGGGGAACATAGTTCATGAATAACTGCAAAACTGTCATTGGGCGTATTCACAATGCCTCATCGTGTAAAAGTTTTATTTACTTTCTTATAGTGGCTATACCCATTAAGGGTCTAACGTTTTTTACAAGTTTTGTTTTAATCCCATAAATTTTGGAAATAAGAGCAACTCTTTCAGATCCAGGATGGGTTTTGGATGCAGAAAAATGGTCCCTGTTTTTACGTTTTGATTTAGGAAAAATTTCAACTTGAAAAAAGTTATAATGGTGCGTTTCTAACTTTTTATGGGACAACCGTGTTTTTGTTGGTCTTCCCCCCCCCCCCCCCCCACCCCCAAGCGATCATGTCATAAATATCATTAATGGTTCACGGTCTTTTGTCGGTTGTCATGGAGATTTGAGACTTGAATGTGGACGATTTTTTTTTTTTTTGCAATTATGGTGGTAGGTAGCACTTTGGAACTCGCTTCCTAATGTTGCCGTTGGTGCAGTCTCAGTGGGAGCCTTTAAATTAGCCCTTGACAAAGTCCCTCTTATAACAGTTTTTGAGAAGACAATTGTTGGAACGGTGTTACTTGGCTTATTGCAAGCATTTTCATATTCCGTATTTCATACCATCTTTTCATGATGGTTAACGTGCTATTATTATTATAATTTTAAAAAAACACAAAAACTAAAAAATAGTGTATGATGCTTCGAGTGGAAGTATTATAAGATATACGGAATAGAACTTTATGGACTTACTTCAGAGTAACTTGAACGAAAGATTAAAATAGTGCAAAATAGAATTATTAAAGTGTAATTTGGATATGAAGAAGAGATCCAAAAATAAATGACATCTTTAAAGAGAACGAAATATTAAAAATTGTAAAACTTAGAGATTATATTATAGTAAAAAAAAAATTATTACATAAATAAATTTAAAATCTTAAAAAAGAGAAAGGAATAAAACTAAGGAAAAATAAACAAACATTCGTACAACCAACATGGAATAATAAATATGGGAAATGAAATAGAACTTATTACATAACATGTATTTTTAATGAATTGCCAAAAGATACGTTAGAGCACAACAATTTAAAATACTAATTAAAAAAAATACTATGACAAAAGAAGCATAAATTTTAATACCTAGCAACTAACAAGATAATAAAAATAAAAATACCCATTGCAAATTCTTTAAATAACCCTATACAATAAACCGGGTCCAAGTGTTGTTAATAATAGCATAAATTGTGAAGATGAAGATGTGAAGATGTCACACAAGCTGCATTTAAAGCTTCGAGGACTGCAATTTGTTTGTAATATACTATAGAGCAGTGACACGACGTAGTATTATTGTATATAACTCTATGCTGGAGCCTTAATGGGTTAGCTGCAAGGGGCACTGCAGAGAGAAACAGAAGGGCGTCATACTGAAGCCGATGCTGTGAAGAGTGATTTCTTAGACCTGAAACGCGCGATTTTTGTTGTTGAAGAAATCAACGTTATTTTAAGGCTAAGAAATCCGCTCTTCCGTTGTTTTTCCCTCCATTTTGATGTAGTGCACCTTGTAGTTATGCCCTCCAAATCCCATACTGAATCTGATGCCAATATGGCGGCAAATGTCACTGCTCTATTGAAATAAAATTACAAAATTATTATTATTATTAATTCTCCTCTACGTTTAATTTAAATATCACAGATCTATTTTTTTTTCACCACCGTCATGTATAGGTGAGTGTACGTCTCGATTCGCTTTGCCATCAAAAGCTCCTCTCAGTTCAAGATCGAATTACTCTGCTGAAGGATCTAGAAACCCGTCCAGATTGTTTACTACGTGTATTCCTTGATGTACGACGACGTATTTCTAATAACATTTCTCCTTCATTCAGGGTGGGGTGCCGTTTTCATTACAATTTCGATTTCCTCAGGCTGGTGGATGTCAGTTTCAAAATGGTCCTAGCTAGGTAAGATAGGTGTGGTAAGCATAATGAAAGTCGTATTTTTCAGTTGCTTTTGGCGCTAGTGTCCCACTAATCGTCCGTGTAACGGCGGGAAGACCGCTTTAATAGAAAACAAGAATAGGGATTTATGAGAGGAGTTTCCCACTACACAAGGGGAGGGGGAGGGGGGCGAGGCAGGAGTGCGGTAAGATTTTTTTCTGTCCTTTTTTCTCTTTTTTTTTTTCTTTTCTTAGTTGGTTCGTTGGCGTTGTGCTGCTTAAGATTGATGAGCCTATTACCCGCCTGATCCTCCCGGTATCACTGTTATGTTAGTGGTAGTAGCTTAGACACCACCGAGAAATTAATCAAAATCATTGGAAATTATCAGGGCTGCAACCCTTAGAAGCACAAGGAGAGGTTTTAAGGGGGTCTTTTTTATACACTTAATAAGGTCAAGCAGGTAGACATGTTGATCATGAAGATGGAGTTCATGATTGTTAATAGTTGGACGTGGAAAGGTTGCCTCGCCACACGGGGAAACTGATTGTGTTAAGGAGCTGCTTGAGCCATCATCATTGAAAGTTTTGTTTGAAAGTATGTTTTGATTTTCCGCTAATATTTAGTTGTTGTTGTTACTCCCGTTATTTATGGGAGCCGAACCCAAACTGCGTTATCTGCCCCACTACGGACACAGGCCCATCCACTTAAATCTCAGTTTAAGACAGAGGTCGTACAGCTCACACTCAGTTTAAGACACAGTTTATCCACTTAAAATTCATTTTCAGATACAGTTTTTCCGGTTAAGAATCAGTGTAAGACACAGTCCGTCCAGTTTAAGTGTCAGTTTAGGCAGAACATCCAGCTGAGACGTGTTTAAGACACAGTTTATCCAGTTAAGAATCAGTTTAAGACACAGGTCATCCAGCTGAGACTCAATTTAAGACACAGTTTATCCACATAAGACTCAATTTAAGGCACAGTTCATCCAGTCAAGACTCAGTTTAAGAAGCAAGTCATCCACTTAAATCTCAGTTTAGAGGTCATCCTGCTGACACTCAGTTTGAGACACAGTTCATTTACTTAAGGCTCAGTTTAAGACAGAAGTCATCCAGCTGAGAGTCATTTTAAGACACAGTTCATTCGCTTAAGGCTCAGTTTAAGGCACAGTTCATTCGCTTAAGGCACAGATCATCCAGTCAAGACTCATTTTAAGACACAGTTCATTCGCTTAAGGCTCAGTTTAAGGCACAGATCATCCAGTCAAGACTCAGTTTAAGACACAGTTCACCCAGCTGACACTCAGTTCAAGACACACTTCATTCAGTTTGGACTCTTTTTAAAGACATTTCATCCAGCTAAGACTCAGTTTAAGACTGGGTAAAAGCTCTCTTCACAATATTAGTTTAATAAGGCGTGTGAGGCCATAATGAGTGTCCTGTATGACTTGGTTTTGCAACATTGGGTAAATAGTCCGAAAACGCATTAATTTTTCCTGTCTTTCTCCCCACATGCGACAGTTTTGCATAGTTCACTCAAACGAATGTAAGTATTGCCGAATCTCTTTACCCTTCGCGTGGGATGCGTGAAAATTAGTGTTGAAGATTTGAAGTGTTGAAATTAGTGTTAAAACTGAGTTGTGTACTCAGTTACGACTCGGGACTCATGACTACTTTTCGACTTTAATTTTGTCGTTTGTTCCGTTTGTCACATATAAATTTATCTTCCAAAAGTTTGTAAGACAAATAAGCGGGAGAAAAAGGAAGAAGAAGAAAAAAAAATTGATCCGTGCTGTTTTGATCGTTATTTACCGATGTGTGCGGGTTTTTTAACCTGGGTTTAGTGGGAGGGAGGAAGAAGCGAAAAGTCCTGGCAGACAGTCAAAGCCAGTCTAAACGTAACACCGATTCTTTTTTTTTTGTTTTGTTTTGTTAGTATTCTATTTAGCAAAGCTCGGCAAAACAGGAAGAGGATTTTTGGCTTCCCAATTCGTTCTCGTTTCTTTCTCGTTGTTTGCCTTTAAATCGGTAAGCGAACATCCCCGAAAAATAAAAAAATAAAAATAAAAAAAACAACAGTTTTGTTTTCGGCGTCGTCTTTTTTGACGAGAGGATCAATGGGGGAAAAAATGAAAGACTTCTCTTAATACTATTTTTTGTTGATTTTAAAGGCAAGCTAATTATTTAGAGGAACGGCGCCCAGGAACTTAAAGAAGAGAGGGATGTCATTACAATCTTTATCCTAATACAGAACTGAAAAAAAAGCTAAAAACATTGAATTGTTTAATAAATACCTTACCACTCTTGTACTATGGCGCAAAAATCGTTGCTGTCTTTTGTCTTTTGCTGGTTAAAAAGAAAAACATGTAAATTTATTTGTATGCTAAGTATGATTATAAGTGAAGTGTTTTGGGGGGCAATTGTGAAATAAAGAAGAAAAAGGCCTATAGTAGGTGGCTGGAGTACCTTTCCTTTGAAAAAACAAAATTTAAATCATTTAAATTAGTTTGCAGGTTGGAAAGGCAATGTTTACTGGACGTTACTGACAAAACATATACCCGCAATTACACTCTAGAATTCAGTTTAATTTTCGGCCGACACGCATTTGGGTCTTTTTCACCCGCACAAAGGACACTGTGTGAGCATGCTAAAACGTAAACTACAGCTGAATATAGTTTAAAAACCATGTATTTATACAAGTAAACAAGGATGAAAAACAGTTAAAAGTCACAGCTCGTAACAGTAAGGGCTCGTTTACGAAACGAGACCTTCTCACTCGCCGAAAGCTATTTGCTAGGCAACCAAATCATTTCCTGTTTCTATTAAATGAATGCGGTAATAAACAACAAATAAAATGTATTATAAATAACAACACGGATAAAGAACAAAGTGCAACAGTCACTTTAAACATTGCTACAACATTGTTGCTATTTCACGCTATTCATAAAATTTGCTATTCTCGCTGAAAAAACAGCTTCTAGCAGTGATCAATCGAATAAATAGCTACTCGCATCGAGAATTCAAAATCCAACATGGCGTTCCCATGTCGGGGTTGTCGAGTCGAAGACAAAAAATCGTATATACAGGCATTCAGAAATCTGTATGTCGTCTTGTATACTGCAGTAAAAATTGTTTTCTAGTTGTCATAAATCGACGCTGTCATGTTGCATGCATCGTACGTCGTCTCGCGAGGGACGAGGAGGAGATTTGCATCCGCGTTGTTGACATGGTTACTACGTGTAGACAACTCGAAAGCCGCATTCTCCGGCAAACGCGCGAAGCAGCCAGTAGATTTAGTATTGACCAAGTAAAAGCTGGTAAGCGAGAAAATTGTCTGTGCATAAACGCGCCCAAATGTTTGTTACTCGTCGTCCATCTTGTAATGATGTCATAGAACTAAATGATATAAACACGTAATTCTGTGAACAACTTAATCCACTGTTAGATATTTGCAAAATTTTTTAAAATTATTTTCATCACTCTACCTTCTTCATCACTTTAAAAGGAGTAAGCCTCTAACTCGAGCTTGTTTAAAACATGAGGCTTGAGTTGGAGGCTAATTGCATAGCCAAGGTTAAAGCCCAGTATACTGAAACCGAATTATTGACTTTTAAATTGTAGATACACGTTGCAGACCATTCGCTTCTACACAGTTTACAGTGGTTATGTGTACAAAACTTCATTTCAAGTCGCTCTCCTGGCGAGCAGAACTAAAACTAAAGTCCCCAACCGCCCATTTCCCCCCCACTATTTGTCGAGTAGCGATGGATATTGGTGAAGGTAGACTCCACACAAAACCTCTTCCGATAAAAGTCTGTGTCTTAGCAACCCGTTGTCAGGCTGGTATGACCTCAGTGAAATGCGTGAAGCCAGAGGATCTGCAAAGTGATTTGTTAGCGGCTATGTAGAAAGAAGGAAAGGAAAAAAATGGCAATTAATTCCTTTCCATTAACTCCCGTCTCTCATTGTAATCCCCAGGGAAGTTTTTTTTTTTTTTCTTTTGGCGCCATCTCGCCTTTTGCTAAACCTTCTAAGAATCTAGATTCCTAACGTTCCTGCTTGACGGCCGCTTTCCTTGCTCGTAATTCTGGGTAGTTGAAGAGGAAGAGTGGAACATGGTATTGTTGTTGGTAACATTATGGGTGATTTGGAAATGGCTGCTGTTGATCAACAAGCTCTACTAAAGTCAGAATGCTCGTATAATCAAGCATCATGAAAGTTGGGTGGGTGACGATTTTTTTTCCCAAATCTACGGTTGACAAATTACTTTGAACAATCAGGAACGGGTGGCCAATGTTGTTTTCTATAAAATGCGGCTGGACAGCATGGAGTACCGTAGATGCCTAAGTTTCCGTTCATTCCGTACAGTGAGGAAAGTGTGACCGATGCTAAAATTTTCAAATTCTTCTGATACCTCAGTGTGAATGATCGCTGCTTTTCTGAGTGTCGCCGATACCTTAGTATCTTAGCATTTTGAACGACGCTGAATGGGTACCCAACAGAATTTGTTGCCAGTGCTACTAGTAATAGCTCATTCCCCTCACCCAAAAATTGGAGAATTACCCAAAAGCAATGCAACATACAGTTAGGTAAAACTGTATTTAGGACAAATAAAATGTGTGCTTTTGCAGTTAGTACTGACAGCTAGTACAACAGTACCAATACTCCAAGCAACGAGGAATGGGTGGCTGATATTTATTTTTGACAGTGCTTCGACATCTTTAAGCAGATCATTACGAACAGTGGGGAATGGCTGACCAATAGGACTTTTTGCCAATATAGTCAATACCTTAGTAAGCCTATCAACTATCAGCTCTTCTGAACAATGAGTAATGGGTGAGTGATATTGCATTTTCCAAGTGCTACTAGTGTCTTAGTAATTTAACAATTCGTCAAAGAATGTTACTGTTTTGGGGTTAGTCTGTACTTTAGCCTCAGCTCATTTGGAACAATGAGAAATGGATAACCAATACCGGTTTTTTTTTTTGCAAATACTACAGATGTAGAAGTACCAATCATTCTTAACAACGGACACTGATTGAAAATGGAGGCTATTTTCCCCGGTCTCCTGATACCATATTGATACGAGACTATTCTGAACAATGAGGAATGGGTCAAATGATACCATTTTTTTGCCAACACCGCTGGAGCATTCGGTAAGATGGCCGACCACACTGCTTTCGCCAATACCACCGATGCCTTTTACTGGTACATTTTGATTTTTCACCCATTCCTCCTTGCCAACGTAATTAGTTTTTTTTTTTAATAAACCTGACAATCACACTCTTTGTTGCAGCTTATTTCCTTAATCACTCCACTTAATCTATCGCATATTTGTCAGGCATTTAAAACGGGATTAAATTAATAATGGCGTACAGGGAGGCAAAACAGTATCGCCGCAAGTATACAAGGCGGCAAAGCCGGCAAACGAACGTTATTGATTTGCTTCTAAAATTGAAGAGACGGGGCTGCACCTGATTTCCAGAAAGGGAAAAAAAAAAAAAAAAATTGTTTCGTGAAGAGGTAAGGTTTGTTCACGCGAATGTTGATTACGAGCAAGTAAAGGGAAGTGAGGCGCGAAATGAAAGGATTATTTAAATGCTGCTGATAAATATTAGGATCAGAACTACGGGGCCGTGAAGATGGGAACCGCTGCGAGAGAAGGAACACTGCACTTTCAATAAATTGTTGATGAAACAGGACCTGACGTTATCGAGGTGTTAGGTGGGGGGAATGGAAACACGGAAACGGGCGGTGATAACTGTGGGTTTAGCAAATGGACATTTTGAGTTTTGAAACTTTGGATACCAACGTGTGTACGAAGGGAAACGAAGCTGCAGATAAGAGGAGAGCAAATATAACCCCCGTCGTAGCATCCAAGGTGTGTGCGGGGTCACTAGAAGGGGAAAAATTCACGTGTCGTCATGTGCTGGGATATTGGGTTGGGAGGGGTTGAACCTCCTTGGGAATGTACTGCAGGATCCTCGGGGTGCTTCGGAGCTGGGGAGAGGCATGCTATAGTGTATATTTAAGAATCTGTGTGAATTTGAAACTGTTACCAATGTAGAGTTGTAATTTTCATAGGAACTCATTTAAAATTAAAAAAATTATTGACACAAGGGCCTCCTGCAGTGTGGGGCTAGGGAGGGGGTCCGGGGCGAAGCCCTGTAGACCAGCGTGTTCTAAAGAAATCAGTATGAATTTGAAAAGTTTTCCCTGCAACTTAGCGATGCAATTTTCATGCGAATTCATATAAAAAATTTTCAAAATAATATTTGTTATTTGGGAAACAAGGGCCTCCTGTAGTGGGGTCCTTCCTGAGGATCCCCGGCGGACCAACCCGACTTTGGTTCCAGTTGTACGTCGATTGGGCTTAGCTCTTGAGCTAATCTCTGAAGACGTGCACCAAACACAGTTTTTGTGCACTTTTTGACTCACGAAGTGCACAAAATGTTGCCAGTGGAAAATTTGTTTGAAGGCTGAGGTGGCACACAGTGATATGTATACTATTAGTGCACCACAAAAGCATTTATTTGGACCCCAGTAGGAAACTAAAATTAATTTTATAGGTTTTAACACCGAAATGGTTTCTTTTAAGCTTCACAACAGTTAGAAAAGACAGAGTTTTGTTGAAAATCAACTATTATATTTTCGTCAATATCCGTAAACTACCTCTATACAGGGAGATTCATAAAGTACTGAAAAATAGTCCTATAAAATGTTGGCCTAGATAATGTAGGCCTATTAAATACCTAATAAAGTGATGGTGACGTTCACAACATTACCCCAAATAATGTGCTTTAGTGTACCGGTACATAGAATGCCGTAAATGACGGGGCATAGAGCGAGTTTCTGCCCCCACCCCAAGAAATAATATTTTATACGCCTACACATTTGAAAGTTAAACAGGTAACGGATCAGGCCTCCACTTGTGATTGGGTAGGGTGCGAGACCACCCAACGGTGTATTAAGAAAAGCCAAAAAGTGCACATTAATACACGTGAATGAATACAGCTGGACACCTTTCCAGTGTATTTTGAATTCAAATGTCAGAGTGCCTGAGTAGAAATCGAACCCTAGATCTTTTAGACCAAATGCTGAAGTTATGACTTCGACCTTCGACCTTTGAAGGTTTGACCTTTGGTTTCAAATGTCGAGGGTTCGATTCTCGCCTAGGCACTTTAGCATTTAAGTCCAAAAGCTAAGGGAAATAGATGTCCATCTTTATTTATTTATTTATTGCTTTTTGAGACGATTTGGGTTTCCATCCTGTCTATTCACATCACTACGTAGAAACTATTATCAAGTAAAATACATAAGATTTTTAAGGGTATCAAACATTTTGAGGGTTCAAATACAAACTTTTCGAGGGCTCCCGTCGTTTTGAGGGCTCAAATACAAAATTGTTGAGGGTTCCAAACGTGTTCAAGGGCTCAAATACAAACTTTTCGAGAGTTCCCAACGGTTCGAGGGCGCAATTACAAACGTTTCGAGGGTTCCCAACGTTTCGAGGGCTCAAATACAAAATTGTTGAGGGTACTAAACATTTCGTGGGCTCCAAACGTCTAATTTTAATCCCATTTCAGCCATACAAGCAAACGATATTTTAGGTAGCAAAGAGAACCAACACTACTAACTTGAAACCGAAAAAAAAATCGCCGACAAGAAAAAATACACACCGTAATTTAATAGTTATGCCCAGGTCACATTGACGGATTGTAACACACCAACTGTTAAAAACAAACAAAAAACAGATTCCTACGGTTAAAAAAAAGTTGATTTTTTGTAAAGTTTTTTTTAGGACGCTTGAGCTGTTAAAGTATAAGCGTATGTTCCACCTGAGCGATGAGAAGGCGTTCACATCATTTTTTTTTCAAGGCTGATGGTAACTCTGTTTTATATTCCCCTAACTGTAGAGTTATACGTTGTTATTAATGATGATATTTACTCCTAACTTGAAGCGTCAAAGCCCCTATATTTCTTGAGAATATACCATTTGGCTGAAACCCTGGGGGTAAGACAAGTACCTGAGGCTATAGGCTATCATAATTAATTTCATCTTTCAGTTTTAAGTGGCTTATTTATTTTTTGTGAGATTATTATTATTATTTTTTAATACCACAAAAACCGTCTTAGGATTTTTAAATTGTTTGTTTTTAAGCCACACCCGAAAAAAAAAACAACCTGTCAGCTTGTCCATTCCTTCTTTTTTGGCGGTAGATTTGAATGTTCATTCGAGACATAAAAAGAAATTTGTTTCAAACCAGAAATGTAGCAAAGGAAGGTTCATGCCTCCACACTGGCTCTCCTATACGACTCAGATTTGTAACAGTAGTTCAAACAGTATCTAAATGTTGCAAAGGTTTTATGTTCCTGTTTTTTTCCCAAGTACTAGACGGTTTTTTTGCTACACATTCACTCAAACGTATGTAAATGTTGCATAGGTTTGAGTTTCCTTATAAGATGTTTAACTGCAGAACGTTATAATTTACTCAGGTTGGAAATATTTTTTAAGTTTATTTGCTTCAAACATACTTACACCTGATACATGTTTTCGTAATAACAACTACACGTTGTCCTTCTGACAACTTCCTACCTGTATAAAAAACAGTTGAAATCGGTATATTTCCAGGAGGATGGAACATTTCCAGGCGGACATGATGGGTGACGTTTTTCGAAAGTCGTCACATCTTCAGCGGATAAAAATACGTAAGACAAGTTAAAAGGTCATACCTTCTCTCTATATTCGAGCATCCTGCGTGGAAATAGCTGTCGCAACATGTACATAGGTTAGAGTGAATGTAGCAAAACAGTTTCTCACGTAGGGGGGAAATAGGAAAATTAATGCATTTGTAACATTTACACGCGGTCTGGAGTAATGTAGCAAAATTGAGCCATATACAAGAAAACCAACCAGGAGGAATGTACCTTTAACGATGGTATTAAAATACATTTTTTGAAAAAGTGTTAAATGTCTTTCGAGTTGCGTCCACCACACAATGAACGGTATGGGGATCAGACGGGGCATTCCTATTAACGTTTTTCTTTTCCTGTGCGTGATTGATTGTTGTGAATTGATACGAATGCACGTTATTAGATTTCAAATTAATTGTATTACTTTTTATTCAACCTCAACGAAGATCCCTTGCTCTCCCGTAAGCCGAAAAAAGTTTTCTTTCGGGGGAAAGGCTTTACTTTTTCTTCCTGCTTTTGAAGTTTTTTTTTTTCTTCTTCTTCAATGGGTCTGGTGGCCTTTAGGGTCAACGTCTTTTTTTGTTCTTCCCCCGTTTCCTCCTCCATGTCTAAACTTCCTTCGTCCTAACTATATTGATTTTTGTTGACATCCATTGATTTGGTTCCAGCATCTGCATAAACCTCCAATTGATGTTGAAGGTGGACCCGACCACCGTGGTCTTTCTCTACCTGGTGACGCACAAAGCCTAGCAAAACGTAAAAAGGAGAAGTGAGGATGGAGTGCGTGTGTGTGTGTGTGTGGGGGGGGGGGGAACACCGCTGCTGACTTCGACATACACATACTAAACCCGCCGCAAAGGCTTTATTTTCCCATAGGTTGAAATTTGTTCTGTGATGTAAGTCGGTTCCAAATCTTCACTCAATGATTAAGGAGGCTCGTGGCTCGTTTGTTTCGTTAAAAGGTCTTTTCCTCCCAGCGCCATTTTTTTCTGATCCTCCATATCAAGTACGGCCCCAAAGTTCCATTTACTTACCGTTAGCCAATCCCTTGCTAAAAATCCGCTTTAAAGTGTGGCGTTTACGAGATTTTCTGTTGAATAATTGGAAACTATATATTTACTGCATCCTGCACGTATATGATCCTTTGCGCGCTCACAATAATCTTGACATTTCAACTGTGTGCATGTGTGTGTACATGTACTAATTTTTAACCGTTTGCTAATAATTAAGAGATCAAACATCTAAAAGACTAATGGGGTAAAAATTAAAATTATTTATGCCAATAGATCGCCGAAGAAAAATTATAAGATACTAACCTAAAAAATTACAAAGTGTGATTTTAAAATACAAACATCATTCCGGTTTGTGACGACACAATTAATGCGTTTATGCTGGTTCATCTATTAGGCGCAATGCCAACTAAGACAGTAGCTGCATATTCTGCTGCGAGGATTGTAGCTACTATCTCGGTTGACCTTAGCAATTGTAACATACCCGTAGGGCGATCTGCGCGTGGCTGTTATAAGGCAGGCGGAATGTTATAAGGCAGGCCTGATGTACCTTTAAAAAAAATGGCGTTATGCATTCCTTCGCTTGATGCAAGCTAGTACTATACCACGCGCCATTGCTGTTTGCTGTGACGTGCATATCACGTGATTGGGCTAGTCCAATCAGACGGCCAAACAGCCGTTGTTCTCGTTCGTCATTGGCTAACTCATGGTGACGTCACGGCAAACAGCCATTGCGCATGGTTTAGATAACGCTCGATGTTGCCAAATGTTGCAGACGTCCAATCGGTGATAGCGTCATTTTAAACAATCGTACTCCCGTTACCGTCTAAGATTTGTAGTTTGTTAGTACTCGTTCTCCATTTCGATTTTTGTGCTTGTAAAAATATTGAAATTATTGCGTTCTGATTTTGAAATTTACGCGTGCCTTCCCTTGTTTTGTGACACCCCCCACCTTTCCTCTCTCCCCTCCCCCCCCCCCTCCCCCGCTGCTAGTGTGGAATGGTGGGAGGTATGGGCGCGTCGTTCCGTCATTTGGCTCGCTAATTAGTGACAACATGTGACCCTTCTTGTATACGCGCGTGCGTTTGTGAGTCATGATAGCGCGGCCATGTTGAATTAAAAATCGAAAACTCGCTACATTAGATTTTCAGCATCATCGCGTTCGAGTGCAAATCGCTGTCGCTACTCCGTTCGCCAAATTTGCCGCTCCGCCCCTCTTCCCCGGATCCCTCCCCCTCCCACCTTGCCATCCCATAATAACACCGTGATGGAATTATGTTTTGAAACACGTAGACGATGAGTGAGTCATAGGTGGCTTACTTTAGGGTATTTTTTTTCAGTATATTAAGGTTGATGAAGATTTAACAAAACCATAGGCCTACTTATGAAAACGGTACAAATAATAACTGAAAACAGTAGACAGAGCGGGTCCCAGTAAGCCTCCCCCTCCTCTATGTAAAGGAGCCCCCTCCCTCAACCCAACTACTATTAAAAGTTAGGTAATTTTCAAAATCAACATTCGTTCGACGGCCTCCACAGCTTTCACAAATGCTTCAGAAATATAAACCTATAGTGTGATAAAGAAAAATCAGGAAATATTTGTGGGGGTAAGCATAAATAGTTAAATGCAGATGTTTATTCTGGTATGTCTTCGTCCTCCCATAATCGGGAAATATGAGATATAGAACATCCTCGGGAAATGTTCTATATTTCCCGAGGATGTTCTATATCTAATATTTCACCTCCTCGGATTATTCCACACCTTCTCAGACGTCGCTGTACCACAAGTGCGCATTAAACAGCTTATACTGGCCCATTGTTGCAAAATCCATACTATAACCATTACTTTGCAAAGTCAAGTTAGTAGGTTAATGATCCACCCATAGAACCAAACCGGTGTAAAAAGCCACCAAGTTTCCAAAAAAGATCGGCCTTTGAAGGTAGTGATATCATTCAACCAGGAAAAGACCGCCAAAACTTAATCGCACCGACTAATAGTTCGAAAGTTAAATGAAAACTAGAAGATTGCTACTCGCGGTAGCAATCTTCAAGTTTTCTTTTAACGTCCAAAATATTATTCGATGCGATTAAGTTAACTAATAGGATTAACCCTGGCGGCCTTTTCCTGGTTGAATGACATCACTACCTTCAGAAGATGGGCGCCCTGGCACCAACCCTGTCTCGCTGGTGACCCCAGAGGCACTTTTCGTAGCATTACGGAAGGTACAGAAAATCGGTTCTAAGGCCGATCTTTTTTTGGAAACTTGGCGGCTTTTTACACTAGTTTTGGTTTTGGGTGCAACAATCAAGTATGGGGACGATAAAATATGTCATTCTTGTTGACGTGTAAAAGTTTACGTGAACTTTTACATCGGCTCGATTTCGGCTCGGTTTACGTACGTGTTTACGAGTTGATGCTACATCAATAAGTGAATAGACAAACTCGGCTTCCTTACATTTTGAACTACAATCATCAACCGCTTGGATCGTTGGAATGCGTTTAGATGTCGGGTACCATCGACGATGGAAAACCGTAAAAATAATCGCCAGAACACTAACACGGCATAACATTAAACGCAGCATTTATAGCTGTGCACCTGCAAGCTTAGACGCCACCATCAATTGTGAATGATTTACATATTGACAGGGGCATTAGTATTCAGATTTGATGTCGGTGAGTGATTGTTGACGCTCGACTGATTTCTGCTGCAATTTTAATGATATATAACCGGCGTGTTTGATCGATCGGAAAGTTTGTGATTTGCTCTGGATTGGTGAATATTGTATGAGGCGCTTATATTTGCCGAGCATCAGCATAAATAATTCTGTATTTCCCCCTAATTTTTGTACAGAGGGTGAACCTTTGATAATTCGTATTTTAATCAATATGGCTCCCTTCGTTTGATCACTGCCGAATTTATTTTCAGTTTCTCTTTGAAAGTGTGGTACTGCATTTCAACTAACTTTGAAGTGCTGAAGATGCAGTTAGTTATACATGGGTGAACGGAACGTACACTCTGAACCAGTACACATCACTGTGTACCCATTCAGCCACACACGAACCGTGTATAGTAGCAGGACACTGGTTGCATGGCAGTACACATTCTGGACAACGTTTGTATAGCAGTGCAGACAGTGTGTGTGTGTATAGCTTTCCAGGTAAATCATGCACTAAACTCCTGAAGAATTTGTTAAAATTTAGCTTTACTGTGGACTAGTAAGATGCTTTCAAATTTTGCAGCAGATGCTTATCGAATTCTTAGCAAGAATTCCTAAGCTGCAAAATCCGATTTATTCACACCCTTGGTTGTTTATTGTCTTTTTGGGTTGTGAACAAGGCTTAAAAGTATGTATTTATAAGTATGTATCATTTGCCCTTTTACGATTGAGGTGAAGTGCCAAATTCGAGCTGACGACCTCTATATCTTGAAGCCACTGAGCCAACTGTTGGATACCATGGAGCCAGGCATTGAGCCAATACCACTGGGTACCTCTGAGCCAACTGTTGGATGGCTGTGAGCCATGGATACCATTGAACCCACCGCTGGTAACCATTGAGCCAGCCATTTAGCCATTGGTTACCACTGTGTATCACTGAACCAACCCTTGGATACCATTTAGCCAGCCGTTGAGCCATTGGATACCAATTGGTACCATTGAATCAACTGTTGGAGACCATTGATCCAGCCGTTCAGCCATTGGTGTCTCTGAGCCAAACGTTGGATATTCTCCAAGGAATTACTCATTTGTTTGGGGTCAAAGCAATTTGTCAACATTCAGATTGATAATTGCTTGATTTTTTTTGTAAGTCTGTCCCACTCTATTCCTCTCGTTGAGCCATTGGATACCAATGGGTACCAATGAAGCAACCAGCCGTTGAATCATTGGATACCAATGGGTATCACTGAAGCAACCATTGGACACCATTGAGCCAGCCGTTGGATCATTGGATACCAATGGTACCATTGAACCAACCGTTGGATACCATTGAGCCCTCATTGAATACCAATGGGTATTGAAGCAACCATTGGGTGTGGTCCATAGTAATGGCTTATTTATTTGTTTAGGTCAATGCAGTTTGTCATCATTCGGATTGACAGTTGCGTGATGTAGTAAGTCTGTCCCAATTTCTGTTCCGCATATAGTTAAAGGTCATATGAACCTCATTTTCCGAATAAGAGTAACTCGTAAAGACACAACACCTCCCTCCAATGCTACTTTAATAAAACTAAGTTGCAGTTAATAAATTGAAAGATACACGGATGTACATTTTAGGTGACGTAACCTAGTTTCTTTTGTCAAGATTTCTATCTTTTCGTGGTGTCCAAGTCCTGGGTGCAGCCTGGTGGCAGCAACATCTTTAGATTTGGCCAGTGTTATTGATCTGAGAACCACGAAAGTTGTGTTTGCTCCTTGGCTGAATCTTAGGTATACTGATCACGTCCGTTGCGTCCCTTGAGTACTGGGCTCCCTGGACCTCCCCCTGCCCTCCTCCCCCACTTGTCTGCTGGATCCGAATAACTCGTCTTTGCCTCCCCAAGGCATACCAATCCCCTATGAGAGAGAAAGGGGAGGGATGGAGGGAGGGGGCTGGGGGTTGAAGGAAGGAAGGTATAGGTAGGGTCAGACTTAATTTTCCAATGTCATGCCAAGAGCCGAGATTTGAATTTTTTATTATGGAAATGTCAGATTGGAAACCCCTCTGTTCTCCCTCCCATCTCCTCTCAATCCCTCCCTAACACACCCCTGTGTGCCTCCCCCTCATCTGCGGGGGCGGATGAGTAAGCGAGGGGCTATCGACCGGAGAGGATTGTGATTGGTTGCGTGGCTTCGGATTCGGATCAGAAGCGTTGTGATCGGCAGAAAGAAGCCCAGAGGTCTCGCAAATTGATCTTTGATTTTTTTTTAGCTCTTCTTTTTTTTTTCTCCTCATCTTCTTTTTTTTATTCTGTGCGAATCGATGGTATACCTGCTGGCGAAATTGCATGGATTTCGTAATTATTTTTCAATATCATCACTCAGTTCCGTTTCCTCGTGTTTGTGGGTTGGCAAGAATTGTTGAAAACTTTGTCTAACGCAGAGGTAGTAGCAGGTCACGATTTCTACTAAGAGTCCCGTATTTTTTAGAGGAGGCCACTGAAGTCATATATTTTTGCTGAAATTGTCACTTTTAGTCAGTATTGACCAGACGTCATTACCGAACGACTTTTCTGGCATGTCATTACTTCCGGGGCCAATGTTAAACAACGCATTCCTCCTGAAGGGTTCTTCTACTTATGATAGCAAACGTTATGTAAAGGCGTGAAAAATAATTCTTTGGTTCTCAAGTGTGTGCGGTTCGATGACACTTGTGAGGATCAACTATTCTTATTTTGGATCGGTGCCAGGAAGATAAGAACAAGAAATTGATCGCGTTTTGAATAACGACCGACGTCACTTTTGGTAACTTTTGTTTTCTCTTTGGTTACTTTTGATTATTGTTATTGGTCACTTTTGGCCACTTAGTTGAACTTCAAAGTAACTGTTTCCACTTGTTTCTGATCGTTGTTGTTGTTAGAGTTCTGAAAACGGAATGACAAATACACCATGGTGTTGGTTAAGAATCAAGCAGCTTATGTGTATTATGCATTTGCTTGTAAGCAGGATTTGTTAGCCACTCAGCTTCTCGTTTTCTTCTCGGATTTCTGCATCCCTGAAACGTGGCTCGAAATAAGAATTTGATACTTGAAGCAAACATTGTTGGCAGCGCAAAAATCTGAGGTCAAAAATTGTGTCGCTCACTGTAATTTTTTTTTTATACATAATTCTTGATTTATGCGTCAGTTAAAAACTGTTGTCACTTTTAATCGAGAGAAAAGTTGGCTGTTACCGTAATGAAAAGTGACCAACATTTTTTTAACTGTGCACCAATTAAACCCATTGAGAACTGCTTACAAACTAACTCACTAACTAACAGCAGAAAGTAAAACTCCGGTTCATACCACTGAGCTGGTTTAGTCACAGTTTCTTGGAAACTAAACGTATTTACAGTCGCTTATGTCGATTCGTTTCTTCTTGGAGACTGATTTTCTTAGTTAGCCAGTTCCTTTCAGTCGTTATCAAAAATCCATACTTTACAAATGAGGAGTACAGGACTGGTTTCACACCCTTAGCCAGCATTTGGTGAATTACAGAGTCTAACTTGAGCATGTTTGTTGCTGCAAAACCATCCACCTCGTCCATGTTGGCTGTGGTATCTTGGATCGAGTTCAGTGACGACAACGATGATGGCGGGGCGCAATTATTTCCTCTCCCTGCCTCCAACAAAAAATTTATTTTCTTGCCCACCCACCTGTTTCCCCCACTCTCCATATAAAGCGTGTATTTTCTACTCAAAGGGCAACACTAGCTATAGGGCGTTCAAGGACACAAACATTTCTCTTGGTATTTTCGCTTTTAATGAAAGAATGAAATAAATAGTCCATTGTGGATATACAGCAAATGAAACCAAGATTATCTCTTGACCAGGTAATGGTGCTGCCCAACTAAGTCAAAATGATATCTGGTCATTTTGACTTTTATCCTAGCCGGTTTCTTTTGTTGTCGCCGGTGATCGAGTTTAGATCACTCATTTTGTTAGTACAGTTATTTGAAATCAAAACAAAAGAGTGAATCACCTGACTCGGTCATGTGCTGGAGACCATTGAATCAGTTAAAGTTAGTCCCTCCTTGTGCTTGTTCGTCATGAACCCTAATTCACGGAAAATAACTGCTCGTTTTAGCCATTCATTAACTGAAACAATTGCTCCTTGTCGTCATTATTATATCAAAACAATTGCTCCTTTCGGCCGGTACCTATAGCAACGCATATTCAGCTTTGATGCAATAACTACACCAAAACAATTACTCACTTTAGTTGTTCATTGATCTAAATAGATGCTCATTTTTTTGTCTTTTACTACATCAAAACATATTTGCTCCTTTTAATAAGAACGAGCTTGCATCAAAACAGTTATTCCATTTAGGCGCTATGCCTACTTTAAAACAGTTGCTGCAAGCTGTTAGCCACAAGCTGCACCATATTGCTGCTTTAGCTGGTAATTATACTAAAACAATTCTATCCTTTCAACCTTTAATTTATCAAACAGTTGCTTCTTTCAGCCGGTTAATCAAAACAGTTCTTTTAGCCATGAACGACAAGGAAACAATTGCTCTATTCAGACGTTAACTACGATGAGCCAGCCAGACTGTATCAACTGTTAACCATTCTCAAACATTATTTTGCTCCATTTAGCCATGAACTACGTCAAAACAACTGCTGCACATTTCAATCATTAATTTAACACTGAGCTGACTCATTCTACGATTTACTTATCCACACAGTTGCTCCTGTAAGCAATTAATAATCAAAACATTTTGTTAATTTTATAGTTGTTGGCAGCTACATTCTTCACACTAGGCAAACAAGAGACACATAACAGCAACAGCGTAAGACCACGTGCAAGGTTTACAGATGTGTACGGATGGCATTATAATTAAAGGTGTATTCTTCCCGGTTGGCTTGCCTGTATGGCTCAAGTTTGCAACATTAGTTCAGATGTGCATAAATGTTGCAGTGGCAGTCTTTTTCTTATTTTTCCGCTCGTGAAAAACAGGATTGCTACATTTACTCCAACGTGTGTAGTGCCGCAAAAGCTAAATCAAGCAGGATGCTCGAAATTAGCGAGAAGGTATGTCCTTTTAACTGTTGGACATTTTGTTTAAAATTCTTCGTCCCAGAGTACAACTTCGAATTTTTGCTAATGTTGGACCAACTATCACGTTCCAATGTACCAATTTAACGCATCCCAAGAGAGCTATGCAATACTATACATTTCATGACTTGAGCTTAAACTATTAGAAAATTATTTAGCCAAAAAAAATTAAACAGCGATCCCACAGTCCGACTGTGGCATAAAGACGTATTTGTACTCTTATAGTTTTTAAAGAAAAAATAGTCAATTACGTTAGCAGTTCAGAGCTTTGAGATTTACATTTGTGGTGAAATTGCATGAAATAAAATATAAAATTCCATAAGCTCGTCCGTAAACCAAAGTGCTTGGTATGGCTTTGGTGATAGACTCGGCAATTTCACTTCTGCAGAACGACCAATGAAGACCATCATCTGCACAACGATTTCTGGAAACTGTTTTTGCCAGTTTCGAAATTTTTTAGTTAAACGACAAACATTGTAGATCAGATTGTTTGTTCCCCTTTCCATGGGGACTTACACATTACAGCACGCCTTCCAAAAACCTCCTGTGGTAGTATTTGGGTATCATGTCGTTGGCGTTGTGCCCATGATTCACGGGTCTGCTTCAACCGGATTGTAAATCGTGAATTACTGTCTAATTCAATTAAGCCCCGGAACCGGCCACGGGATCACGCACAGAAACGCTTTCGTTCACGGATCCATGCAATGTGGGAATCAATTGGACTCGTCCCAGGCATTAAAAATAGCACGCACTACTACCCGCACCCCCTTACGCAGCCTTCCTTCGTCCTTCTTTTACTTGTAGTTCTTTTGTTGTCTGCTACGTTGAAGACAGAACCGACAAGAATGAAGACAAGGCAATGATGTGGGAAAATGCAATGCAAAACTGCCTTGCCTGCCTTCTTATCTTAACCCTCTTTACTTCTACCTTGACTGGAAGGAAGGCGCGCTTCAGTGGCTTGTTGGCTTGCGTTCTATTCAATGCCTGTCCTGGCATTTTTTCTTTCTTTTTTCCCTTCCTCTCGAAGGAAGTGGCCAGTGACTTGGAAGCCACCTGACGTGAATACCAAATTATCCCGACAGATATGGCGAACTCGAACAAGAACAAAGTTTGGCAGTAGACTTGGGAGTAACTTATAAAGATGAACATCGAGTGGGGGGAAAAAAAACTTGGTTCTACCTCTCCACGGTGTTGCTCTGGGGATGGTATGTTGTTGTGGAAACATGAAGTGGCTTTTTCACAATACTCGGTTGGAGTCCACACCATCTGGTTCAGTTCGCAGTTGCAGATAAAATGGTTTTCGAGTTGACTGTGTCCTTGTTCAATAGCAATACAAAACTGCTGTTTTTACTCCCTGCGGCACGGTAAATGTTCGAAACGGCTCGAATTTGCAGGTGACTAGAGGAAAACTTCTTACTCTTGCAGTTCAATGTTTTGAATCCTAATGAACTTTTTTAAGGGTTGCATCTCGCTTTCAAAGTGGCAACTGGGGTACCTACCGGAGCAATGCTAAAAACTGAAGATGTAATTGCCTTTCGACAACATTAAGACTGTTTAGCGGCAGTTCATTCTTAGTCGTTTTATTAGTTGTAGGTATTCTATAGAAGTTGGCATTGGATCAATTGTTGTGTACTTGAAATATAAGTCACAACTGAAACCGAAACTGCTATTTCCTCATTGTATTTATTAGGCTAGTTATTGCCGATGGACTAGACTATGAGGGCTCTAATTCTACGGATTTTTCGTTGTGTGGATTCGTGTGCAGTGCATAGAGGGAGGGGGGATTGAGGCTTAATGGCGCAATGACAGCATGATGATTAGCGCCAACCTCATTCACAGTGCAGTGATGCGGGCAATGCATAGAAGCTAGTATCATAAATAGTATGCTTAGTGTATTTGACAAGATGGAAAACACCAGTATATTTAACCTTCAAGATAGGTAAGCAAAGTTTAAGACGGAGAACCACCTACCAGTATATATTACCACCAAGAGCAGGAGAGCTTGATAGTAAGATAAACTGGTGAAGAAAGTTTAATAGGGAAAACTACCCTATGGACAGCCTTACCAGGTTTACTGACTGGTCTTAGAGGAAACCAGGGGTGGTACTAGTGATATTCTGATTATTCTGTATCCTAAAGACAAATTATTCCCCGCTGTGGGCCGCATTTGGCATAATTTAGAGTTCCCTGGTTGGTATCCAAGGATTGCCGCAAATGGGTTTGCTATTTATTATAAATTAACCGAAATAATAAATGCCACAGGCAAATTTAAGCCCAACTGCAAGGGCATGCACACATTGGGGTGTATGGGGCACGTGTCCCACGTTTATTAATAGATGCCCTTTTTCTGGGTCCTTACCCCAGTCAGGGAGACAAAACAGTCATTCACAACTGGGCGAAAGTATAGCAGAGAGGCTCTGAAAAAAAAGACCAGGAACAAAATTTTCATTTGCCCTTTTTTCAAAATCCAACCCCCCCCCCCCCCCCCCACCTTTTGAAAATCTACTGTATAAAAGTATGCCCACCTGCATGCAGTGCTGTTTAGGGAGTGCCCACGTACTGCAGAGGAAAAACTCGCCCTCATATTAAACATACATATATTAATTATCTCGTGTGAGAATTTCATCCTTTGCCTATGTTTCTCTTCAGTCGTAATTATGCTGGTCCTCATATTAAACATCCATATATTAAATATCTAATGTGAGAATTTCATCCTTTGCCCACGTTTCTCTGTAGTCATAATTATCCCACTCGTCGTGGGATTACACTATTTCCTTGGATTGACACAAAACTTAAGCTTGCTATTGTAAACGATTCATCTCCCCTCAAAATTTTAATGATTTTGCAAATCTCCAACCGCAATTTCATAAGCCTTTCGGCCACTGACCATTTTCCCAAACGTTCAACTCTTCTACAATAGTGGCTAAGCTGCAGGGCAGCGATGGAGCGCAATGACAGGTCCTAAGTGTATTCTTTTATGATTATTTCGTGGACGTCTGCAGTGCTTTCGCTGGCCACGGGAGCTACGCTTGCCAGGGCTATCATTAACGTCGGCGTAAATTCATAATGATCATTAAGCACCGGTTCGCCGTGTCTCCCCTCATCGTGTAAATTACGCTAAATTACCATAATTTGGCCCGACGGTAGCTCGACGGACGGATAGCACCGCCGTCTTTCTCACTTGTATCTTTTGCCAGCTCTGGATTGGGAGGAACCTGAGCCTGGGAAAATGTACCCATGTTCTCTTTGTGAATCGGAACAAAACAAGTTTACAATCTGGGAGAAAAAAAAACCACATGTGAATACTAGACCATCTCTTAATAGTTTTAGATTAGTCATGTAAGGCTTAGTGTCTAGTAAGTAATAAAATACGACACATCCGTGACAAAAACGCTAAATGCATGCTACGTTTCTTCACGGCCATAAAGAAAGGATAAAATTCCTAATGTGTCTGGAGTAATTGGTAGATATAAAAACCTATGTGCGAACTAACAGAATGAAAATAATGAACTTTCCCCATTACTTAGAATCTTACCCGTGCGTGTCATCAGCTCAGTGGAACCTCGGTTGTAGCTCAGTGATGAGTTTGTATTGGTGTCAGTTTGTCTGTTCGATGTTTATCGTTAATTTCGTCATGTCAAAACGAAGTGCTGCCAAGCTTGCAGTATATTTTGTTCAGGAGTGAGGCCACTGTTTGTTTGAACTTGGATTTGCCCACGAACCCTGTCAGATACTCTCCCAGTTTGCTACGTTCTATTCAATAAAACTTGACACACAGACTAACACATTTTTGAATATTCATGTAGCGGCTATTTTCAAGTTTTTTGCAATTTTATTTGTTTGCGTGCAGCAAGGATTTTTTGAAACTTTCGCCGTTAAGTCAGCTTGCTAAAGCCTTTTGTTGCTTAATTATTTTCTGGGTAATGAGGTTTGATTCCCCCTCCCCCTCCCCCCGGGGGGCCAGGCGGTCTGGTTGTAAACTACATCTTTTACTAAAAAAGATGGCAAATGAGTGTAGACCCAATGCTCTCTCTCAGTGTGGCTCAATCAATAAGATTTAAGAAACTCTCTAACTAGTCCAAAGACAGCAGAGTGTCATCATGCTCACCTTACATTATTTGTTCCCCAAGATTCTCACCATTCATTAGTGCGTTATCAAGGGGGAGGGTATGGGGGTGGATTGAGGCTTTATGATGCATCGATAGCTAGGTCATTATAGTGCCAACCTCATTCGCAGTGTAGTGGTCTGATTTGCTTTTGTGCCACACATTATAAAAATGTTCCACAAACCCCCCAAATCATCTTTTCGTATATCTGTACCTCCTGCAAGCAGATTCTCTGTGATCTACCGTGCTGCCATCTAGTGGCAGAAATAGCGTTAACAATTACAGCTTGCCTCCAGTTGCACGAGGACGTACCACATTTTTACTCAATAATTAAGGAGACGTGTGGCTTGTTTGTGTGTTAAAAGATAATTCTTTGTGCATTCATTTGCTTGCTTGTGATGCTGCAGACCTTCATCTGGTGGCAACCTACTTTAACTCAATCTCCTGCAACTTTCCCCGCATTAGTCGCAATACCATATCTTCTGCTAATTGTGTCTCACT
>JAHWFP010055633.1:0-19032 GCA_023313725.1 Lithobius niger | reverse complement strand
TATAATTTTCTTCCGCCACCCCTTTCCCCCCCCCCCCCCCACAACTCTAAATACGGCTTTGCTTACGATTACAATTTTTGTGGGAAATATCATGTGGTCTTACCTCGTTTTTGCATACAAATGCTTAAACTGAAACGACTGATTAAATTAAGTTAGGTTTGGGCGATTATTCACAGTTTATCGCATGTCTTGAAACAAAAAATTGTAATCGCATTGCAATTAAAATCGCAAATTAAAGGCTTTTTTTCCCCCTATCAATAGCTGTTGCCTTTCGCATTGGTTAAAAATTGCTTGTCTATATAGGCTATAACTTTATAAAAGGTAGACTACATTTGTGTTTGGAAAATATAGTATATTTTTCTTTCCGGATTTAAATTAATTATATCTTCACGTAAATCGAAGGAATACAAATTGCGACTATGGAAAATAACTCAAACGGAAATCACGCTAAATACAGCTAATGGAATTTTGGTTCATTTTAACTCGAATCGCAAACACGCTCGCCATTGAAATCAGAAATCGCCCAAGCCTACTTAAAACCAAAAAGTTAAAAAAATAAATAAATAACAAAATAACATTCATTTAACACCGACAGCATAGGTTGGTCTTTTATAACTTTTATGACATAGGTACGAAAAACACCTTGATAGACACATATACGATCTGAAGACAGAAATGAAGATAATAAAATAAAAACCACGAAAGGATCTCAGTTTTAAATAAATCCCAGGATTTCCCAGCGAATAACAGGAAAATTGTTAACTTACAGCCTCTCCTGGGAGTGGCGCTTGTGGAGATGCGGTAGGGATATCATTTTTTTTTTTGTTGGTTTTCGCTAACAATCACACCGGCACACATTGTTTCAATCACTATGAGTTACACGAATGATCTTCGATCTTACATCAGGAGAATACAGCTATCGAGGTGGAGGCATCAGTTCGTCGGTTATTTTCATTTGCTTGTATCCATAAGAACATGCAGAACACAATGTTGCACGCCTTCGTGTTCCAACAATGCCTACCAGGTGGGGGTGACATTCAGCGTCTTACGAAGTATAGTTGTATGTTCATAGAGAAAATACATTTCATTTTTTTACATGTATATATAATGTTCGTCTGTGTTGTGTGTTTCAGGTTAATAAACAAATAGCTAACAGGGATATACGACCGCACTGATGTTGTTGTTTTCGATACCACTGATCTCAGATTCTGTCTTGAGGTATCCGGATAGGGACAATTTGTTTTTCTTCTCGAAAGGGGGTTTAGGACGAAGCACATTCAACATCTATACTTTAAAACGAGAGAAGTGGGGGGAAGTAGATTAGACAGGTGTATTGAGATCGTTTCTCGGTTTTTCATCTGGCATCTCTGGGCTGTAGCCACAAAAACGTCGTGTTTGCTACTGTGCCTATAGCTACTCAACTGGAGGAAATCTAAAAATGGCGTCGAACCGATGATAGAAATGAAGAGTGTAAGGCGAAGACACTACACGACTAAAGATGAGAGCGGAAGTACTAGCAGGAAGCGGTTGATGATGTAAACTTCTATGCTTCAAGTATATATCCGTCTGCAGAAGCGTCGAAGAAATTAAAAGTTTTCTTTTATTTTGTCTTAAAGGTGAAGTCGGATAAAACAGCCTGTTTTATTCAAGACGAAGAAAAAGGCGTAATAATCGAAAAATAGTTCAAACGGAGTATAGACGACCAACGGAAGCGAGTTTTATGAACAATGAAACACGGCAGAACAGGTCGATCAAAAATCACCAAAATCGTCCTAAAATTTTAAGAGGTGTGAATATCCAAGGGTCCATCTCAGAAGCGTATAAAGAAGCGTTTCGTTTATTTATTTTATCGGTCTGTTTGCCTTTTTCTACTTCACAGCGATTCTTGACTGAGACTAGAATACTGAAGCGTAAAATGAAAAACTAACACTGATGATAAGCGTTTGTTTACACACACACAAACACACAAACTGCTGCTTGTTTTCGTTTTAAAAAGGCGGTTCAGTTCACACAATATAGCAAAAAAGCGGATTTTTTTTCAATAGCGTGGTATCTCACACGGAGGCATGATTTTTTTTCCTTCTTTTTCTGGCGACGATTATAGAGTCTACGTCTACTATAACGAGATGTAGATAGGGAAAATAATTTTTGGTCCATTTTTTTTGGTCCTAGTTTTGAACGATAGGTGTCTTGTTTTTTTGTTGTTGTTTTTAAGGTGTTGGTAACTAGAAAATGAAGGCTAACAGAACTGATATTCTTTTTTTTTTGAGTTTTTGTTAATATTTGGAGGCCGTTCATCTTTGCTTTTGGGGTCAGGAAGCGTTGGATGTTGTGCTTTCTCGTTGTTACTTGATTGTTATCTTACTCTCTTCACATATAATCCGTTTTATTTTGGTTAATGATGGCTCAAGAAAAAAAAAGGTTGAATTTTTGAAGGTTTGCAGGTTTTCAAAGGAAGAATTCGGTATTGTTCTTCGAGATCTCGTTTCTTCACGGCAGAGTACGGAATTACACGTTAATTCCATTGGTAGTTTGAATTGAAGTAACAGGATTGCTATAAATTATTTCATTCAAAATTGGGGTACACATTGTTGGCCATTCTCACACTGTAATCCGCAGCTGCTGTGAAACTCAAAAATTCATGCGTATTTACTTCTTATTTTAACATCACACCATTAATTATTTCGAGTTATATTAATAAACACATCATTATGATGTGTTTAGATGTGGCCTAAAGTGATCGAAAGGGCAGCTTGCTATAAATTTTGTTGTTTCTATTCGTTGTGCATTTTTTTAGTAAATTATCATTAATATCGTTCAGGAGTAGGATGTACCACAAATTGGTATTTTTGCTGTTTCCCGTTATTGTCTGCACCAAACGTCTTTTTTTTCCCCTTGATATTTGAGAAGAGATCAACATTTTCGAATGTGACCTGAATCAGGGTTTCAAGACCTTTTTGATGCTTGAAAAATATTCACATTTTATTCAAAGTTCGTGACCAGCCAAAGTTATTTCTATGAACTTAGACAGTGTTGCCGTTCGTAGTTTTAGGAAACCTTTAGAAACATGAGAAGTTTGAAGTTTGAGCAGAAAATGGGCCATTAAGAGAGTGTTGATGGAAATTATCACATTTTCGTGGCCCGCACAACAAAAACTCGTTAAAAGTCTTCCACTCATTTTCGTCATTGTCCATGCCATTCCTGTGATTTTGGTGGCTTTAAGAAGAGAGAATTGCTATTTTTAAATATTTACATGAATCGAGCCTTTGGGACGGGGCAGGGTGGAGTTTAAGTGTTGGATGTCGCTCGTTTTAAAAAAAAAAAACCGCTCACAAATCTAATTCGCGGCCAGAAAGCCACATAGTCGTCGTTAATTTTGTGGCTTTTCGTGCGACGTTGGGTGCTTTAGGAGACGGAAGAATTGGTGGTTTTTTTTTTTTTTTGGAGTATGCACAAGAATTTCGTCTTCGGGAGAGACTTAATTCAAGAGTTTGTTGTTTCTGTTGAAAATGATCGTGTTTCTTCTTCACGACGTAATGACAAACTGTTACTTTTACCACAGTCCAACTTAATCGTGTGGGTTGTAGGCTTCTTTGTTTTGGTTGTTTTTAGGGACAAAAATCAAGACGTCAGAAAGAGTGAAGTAGCTCTAGTATTTGGTGTTATTGTTCCCTTTCAAAACGGCGACACTTCTACTTGACAGTCTATAGAACACAGACTCACGGAAACAACTCTGTTCTATTATCGACACAGTCCTTGTCGTTTATTGGTTACAGGCTTCATTTGGTAGGGGAGAATTGATATTTCTGAAAGCGTACAAGAATCAGGCCTTCAAGTTGATGGTAGTTTGAGTGTTTTCTTGGAAAATGATCACGTTCTAATTCTTCACGGCATGAAGAACGCAAATTCGTCATTACTTTTAGCAGCAGTCCATGCCGTTCGTGAAGTTAGGGACTTCTTTGGAGGAGAGGAGAGGGTTGATATTTTTGAAGGGGTTAAGGAATCAGACCTTCAGGGGATGGGGAGGGGGTAGGTGGGGTGTTTTCTTGTAAAATGATCACATTTCTACTTCTTCTCGGCACGAAGAACACAAATTATTCGTTAATTTCGGCACAGTCTATGCCGTTCGTGTTGTTGTGGGCTTCTTGAGGGTGCGGCAGGGTTGATATTTTGAAACGGGTACAAGAATCGGGCCTTTGAGGATGGGGTATAGCTCGGTTGTTTTCTTGGAAAATGATCACATTTCTAATTCTTCAAGGCATGAAGAACGTAAATTAGTCATTTAATTTTGCCGCAGCCAAGCCGTTCGTGTGGTTCAAGTGGGGGGGCTTCTTTGGGGGAGAGGAGGCATGATATTTTTTTTTGTATGGAGAGGTACGGGGGAAACGGGCTTCGGGGATCGGGAGTAGCTCGAATGTTTTCTTGGAGAAAAAAAGAATGGATCACATTTCTTAACTCTTCACGGTCTGCAGAATACAAATTCGTTGTAGTGGTTCCACTTACTCTCTTCGCTGTCCATGCCGGGTTTGAGCTCTCCGCCGCATGCCGTCCCCGAGCCACAGGCCGCGGAACAGCGGAATCCCGCCTCTTGGAGCATGTCGAATGCTTGCTCGAGGAACGTATGCTTCAGGAAGAAGCGGCTGGTGTAACGGTCGCTCGAGCCGCGGTCGGGGTCTCTGCTTTCGTTGAGAGTTTCGCCGAACGTCTCGCGACACAGAGTGACACGCCCGCACACCAAGATGCGCGACAGCTTGCGGAATTTGACGTCGGCCAGCCCGTCGCGACCAAACGCGAAGGAACCACGGTAGCCCAGCAGAATGTAGCCGGGCTTACCACTGGTTGGGCTGCCCGCCGCGGGAGAGCGCAAGTTCGGCCCTAGACACGACTGCACCGATGATATGGAGACGGTCGCAACGCTTTCGGCCATGGCTGCCAGACCGTAATACTCGGCTTCGCTCCGGAGCCGGGTTCGCTCGTGGAAGTTCTCCGGCAGGACGAGCTTGTCGTTGCGGAGGAAATCGAGGACGTAGCGGAACAGGACGCCGTCCCGGTCGATGAAGTACTTGCCCTTGGAGTCGCGCAGCACGGGGGGTTGGGACGAGGAGGGCGACTTGCCCGTGAACATTTGGCCGAGCAAGGAGTCCGGTTCCCGGGTTAGCGTGCTCAGAGACGTGGTGTAGAAGACGCCACCGACGTTGAGTTCGACGATGGGCGGGAACTGGGTGTCCACGGCTGCTTGTTCCGACATGATGGTCGTGTGTGTGTGATCGGCGAGCGATTTTAAGACCCCGGTGACAGTCTTCCCCTGGTGGTCCCACGAATCTGAGTTTAAGGCCGCAATTTTTTTTTCCGTCGCTCCCGCGTCGAGCCCAGCTGGTATGGCCGACGCAGCGCGACTTACACCACGATTCTCACTCACGCTGGAAAATCAGCAGCAACCTCGATGGCGAACTTGGCTGCCTTGCACGAGGTTTCTTCTTCGCTGCGAACGAGCCAACAACAGCCTGTGGTAATCCCGGCGATAAAACTGTCGATATATCCAACGTTTAAAAACCCCAACACAGCCGCTTTTATCGGCGGATCATGGTGGCGGCTCACTTACTTGCACTGTGGCTAAGCCAACAATCCGTATATTATTCGAGTAGTCGTTTAATCTGGAGCACAAACGACAACCAACTGTTAGCAGCAAGCCGCACACACGTCATATAATACACATACACAGGCAAGCACACACTCACTCGCTCGCCAGCTAAGAACAGGGCCAACCAACACGCTTCGAGACTCTTAGCTGGCTGGGATGGAAATCAATAAAACAGACCAAGCCCACCTCGTGCGTGCGTTTGCTAAACACAGGCTGATATCTGCAAGCTGCACTTTTCTGCCCGCTTTTAAGACGTCTGCGCGTGTCAGGAAGGCAATGAATACCAGGAGAGGATAATGGAACAATTTTATTGCTACCTTGTACATTTCTACTGACGCGCGAGACAATGTAGAGTTAAAGAGATTCCAATGTAGAGTTAAAGCGCGAGACAATGTAGAGTACGGGCCCGTTTAGGGCGTGTTCACACAACGGCTCGCCTTGATCTTTTCACAGCTAGAAGCTAGAACTCGTCTGGATTCCAACATGGCGGCGGGTTTAGCTCTGTCAGCTCGCAACGAATACATTCAATAAGGTGAGTTACCATGGCAACGACACGTGTACTATTGCGGTTAAACTCTAGCTACGAAAATGCAAAGGCTAGCCGTTGCTAAACGCACCCTCAAGGAGACCTTCTCGCTCGCTGACCGCTATTTGCTATAATGTCCGCGGCCTATCTTGAGTTCGCCCCAGAACGAACACAGATAATCGATTGTATGTTTTTAGTAGCAGAGTGCCTTGTTGATATCCAAGACGGTTACAAAAACAATGGCGGCCGTCGATTAAAGCCGCTCCCTCCAGGAAGATGTAGTCGCTCATAAAATACCTGCAGGACTCAAGATGCGCTGCGCACACAATAGTCAGCCGTTATTTATTTACGATTAGTTTCCAATTTCTATCAAATGAATGCGGCAATACATAACGCATTAAATGTACAGTATTATACGTAACAATACAAATAAGAACAAAGTTCGACAGTAGTTTTAAACATTGCTACAACATTGTTGTCATTTCTCGCTACTTCCAAAATTTGCTATTCTCGCACGACGACAGCTTCTAGCGGTGACCAGACGACGGTAGAATAAATAACTGCTCGCAGCGAGAATTCAAAATTCAACATGGCGTCCATGTCGGGGCTACCGATTCGAAAACAATCGAACGCTGGCATTCAGATATCCGTACGTCGGTTTGCACTGCTGCAAAAAATTGTTTTCTTGCTGTCACAAATCGGCGCTGTCATGCCGCACATGCTTCGTACGTTGTGTCGCAAGGCACGAGGAGAAGATCTGCGTCCGCCTTATTGCCATGGTTACTGCGTATAGAGCAGCGTCAAGTGATGTCGTATTGGCTACGAGAGAGCATCTGGAGGGCATAGCTACAAGGTGCACTACATTCAAATGTAACGGAAAACAACGCCACTTCTAGCCAAGACAGTGCTTTGAAAGCGGATTTCTTAGGCTTAAAAAAAACGTTCTCCAACAACAAAAATCGCGCGTTATAGGCTTAAGAAATCCAGTCTAATATCATTGGCTTCAGTAAGAAGACCTTCTTTTCGCCCTCCAGTGCCCCTTGCAGCTAACCCAGTTACTGGCTCCACCATAGATTTATACACAATAACACTACGTTATGTCACTGCTCTATAGATACGCTAAAACCCCATGTTCCGGCAAAGGTGAGAAGCAGCCAGCAGATTTACTATTGACCAAATAAAAGCTAGTGAGCGAGAAAAAGGTCGTTGCGGAAACCCACCCTAATGGTGTCAGTCAGTCTGTTTGTAGTCACGACAACTTCACGATAACTTCGAAATCCACGCTCTCGGATTCCTTTAAATTTCTCACATGCATTCTATACCCGGTTTGTTGAGTTTGGTTCGCAAATCAATAAAATGTGGTGGGGTTTAAGTCCTGGGGGGGGGGGGAAGAGGGGGTTGACTCTCAAACGTGCGAAATTAATCCTTGAAATTGTAAAGTATTTCTACGTGCACTCAATGTGCTCTTTATTTTGTGCACTTTTTAAGCTATGCGCTCTGACCGAAATTTCTCAGACATCAAAATATATTCGTAGTAATTAATTAGGGATTAGTGGGGGCACTAAAAGTCTTGACCCCCCCCCCCAGCCAAGAGGTGTACTGACTAGGTGGAAAACGGGATATTTCCCGTAAGGCACTGTTAAAAATTGTTGCTATTTTACTGATCAATCACCAGTCGATCAGTTTGATGTTGTAGACCTTTTTTACTTTTTTACATCTCACATTTCACTGTATCTCAGCTAAAACTTCATGAAAATAGAATTTAGCAAAACTCGTTTCAACATGGATGACCCCATTTTAAAGATGTGGACCGTAATTTTACGGTGTTACGAAGGACTGGCACCAAGAAATTACCAGGTTTCTTTTTACTAGCAATTGGGTAGGCGACGAAGGTCGACGTTAACGTTCGTGTAAGTTTACTTTTCGACAGACAAATCTTTTAATCATCGCAGGCAGTTTCTGCTTCCAAAAACGCCCCCTAAGGATACTCTACCAGCTAACACACAATCTTACCCTTTTTGAAACTCGGCATTAAATTATTGCATTAAACGACAGCGTTACTATTACGTCTGCACTGCAAATGAAATTTGGTTACTAAACAAGTGGTATGCAACGGAAATAGCATGCGGAAAAAGTAAAGTATCTTTCAGTGGCCTGCCCGGGGGGCGCGGGGGGGGGGGGCATTTCCCCTGCAGTTTTCGCAAAATGTCTTTTTTATAAAAAAAAAAAAAAAAATGAATGGCTTTTTTGTGCCGACATATGCCGATGCGGCGGTGCCTGAGAGAAAGGCTGGAAATCCCTTTAAGATGTTCCAAAAAAGGCATAGAAAACTAAAAAAAAAAAAAAAAAATAGCAGAAAGAGGAAAAGGGTCACCAGAAAAAAGTATCCTATGTGTCATTCTACTATTCAAAAACTTGCCCTTGTCCTTTCGGGGGGAAGGGGGGTCTGTGTACGCTACTAGTTTCGTTAATGACTAAGGTGCTGTATCCTTAAACCTAAACTGGAAATCGAAAGCGTGAGTGTGTAACGTTAAAAAAGTGTACATATTACCAACTCGGAATATTAAAGCCATCTGAATTGTTTTTCACCGTTTCCCCTTCCCTCCCAACTTTAATCGTAAACAAATCTTCAGTCACACCAAAGATGGGTCTACAATTGCCATTTTTCTGGGACTAAATACCTTCTCAGTAAGCCTTATTTGAAAGATAAAACGCCACCTGAAAGCATTTGCTTAACGTCATGTCTTTTTAATTAACGGCTGAGGTCATTGATAAACAAACTCTGTCAACACCAACCTTAAGAATCGTAACGGCTTATTATTATTATTTTTTCAACTTTATCAAATGGCTCTCAACCTATTTACATTATACTTCACCCAATGTGAGAGTTAACTGTAACTTGGTTCGGGAAGCTAAACATCGCAAAACGAAAAATGCAAAAAAAAATGAAAAAGCATTTTTACATAAAAAGTACAGAGGAAACGCCAGGAAGGTGCCCCAAAAAAACAAGGTAACACGTTACGTTTCGGGTTTTTTTTTTTAAATCTAAAATAAATAATCAAAATTCTTTTTGGAAACCGAACACGTCACTCTTACCAAACCCCCTTCCCGGTTGGTGATTCGCAAATCCTTCTTTGCAGTGAGGGTATTCGAGCCTTGGAACTCTCTACCAGAGGCCGTGGTATCAGCTCCTTCCGTGGGCTCGTTCCGGCATCGGATTGAGGAGGTAGAACTGAGGCACTTTCTTAAGAGAGACCGGATTTCTTCCCCCATTTCATTACCGATAATGGGTAGGTGAGGAAAAATGGGAAACAATAAAAAAAATATTTTTTTTTTTTATATTTCATCCAATTTTAATAATGGACCGGGGTTTCTATCATTATCGTAAACCGATATACAGTTATACGAAAATTTCGAACATCACTCAACCAAAAGAAAACTTCGTACTGCGAAAGATTTTTACACAATGAGGCAAAACTGGGAGGACAAAATGAAAGAAAAGATTTATCAAAAATAAAATAAAAAAGACGAGTTTGCAAATTATTACTAAAATTCAATATGGATAAAACTTTAAAACTTCAAAGTTTTAAAAGCCTATTAAATGAAACCTGGAATTTCATTAAAATGGGTGAAATAAAAAAAAATGCATTCTTAAATGGCAACTGAAAACAGATCAATAATTCAACTTTGAAAAACTCCTGAAAACAAACAAACAAGGGACAATTACAGCCGCCAATACAACAGCTGAACGCTAACAAGGAAGAAGCTGCACGATGTCTTTTTTTTTTTAATGCGAAATATATATGGATGCAAACCTATTTACGTTGCCTTTTGGATTAAAGTCAGACTGCCTGAGCTTTAACCCTCCTGGAGCCCATTTGGCTTTCCGTCCTTTATAATACATTAAAATGCCGTGAACCGCATGTCTTTGCCTCATCTGGTTCCGAAGTTATCGATAATTTATTTTCAAAATTAGTTTAACACGTCTTGTTTGCCCGAAATTCAAGTACGGTATCAGTTATTGCCGATACCGATTCAATACCGATACAGATATTAAAATCGGAAATCCCTGTTTAACATGCCGAAATCCAACCGAGTACAGGTCCATTATCAGACCCCTTATCTGCCCAAATACTCATTAGCTAGATAAAGCAATATTTACTTGTTGACATCATTAGCGCAAAAGCAACGCGGCGTATTGACCGAGTCGTGCAGGAAAGCCACCCAAGAGCTTGTCAGGCGGAGTTTTTGGCATGCTGTTGTTTACGGAAGGAAAAATGGAATGGTCGGTCTTTCTACTTTTGAATGCCGGGTAATCCCACAACTGCGCCGAATAGGGATGTTTGTTTGAGCTTCTTGACCACTGTTAAACATAACAAAAAACGAGTGTTTACTTGCTGGCAGCTGTTTAAACAGAGCTCTTTAGTGATCTACTTATTCTTCGTTGATCTTAAGTTGATCCTAACAGCCAATAACGTAACTCTTGCATCGTCAGTTTAGTCAATATTATTGTCGTTGGAACGAGAACCGTGCCTAGTGGGGGAATAAAGACTGAAAAGAGCGTAAAAAAATCTTACCCAAGTTTTATTTAAAATATTTTTTTTATCGTTTGCGTTTTAGTTTAAGAGTTGGATTGTATTCTTTCGCCGTGGTGGGAAGGGGGGTAACATTTTAATGGGTCGTAATGTTGCGGTGGGAGTAGGGGGGGGGGGGGGGGGCCGTGTGCGGCGCCCCCCCCCCCCCCAAAAAAAAAAATCCTAGCCGCGGCTCTGTTTGAAACGTTACTGATAACTCTCGGTTTTCATTCATTGCCTCCGGGTACTCCGGTTTGCTCCTTATCGGCGATACTCACTGCCATCCAAACATTTCGCGGTGGGTGAAATATTCACAATACAATCGTTCTGTGGTTGATGGTTTCTGTTTAATTAACAAACACACATAAAATAGACACGTATAATGCACATGTTTACGAGTGTGAACCGACTAAAAAAATTCTTTGTCTGATTTAATTTAATCCACATGTTTTTTAATTTTTTTTTAGCATCCAGAACGTGACTTATATGCCAGGGAAGTAAACAAACAAAAAAAAAACTGAGGTAGCAGTTTCATTTCCTTTCTCTCAATTGTGAAATGTAAGTTACGATAACAAGAACACCACAATATGGAATAACACTTCCTGTTTCCTGTCGCGTCGGTGCACCTTTCAGATAACCGCTTCATCATCCACCGCTAAGCAAAAGGTAGATCGATGGATGGACGCTGCTAGCATTGCAACCACCAACGACATCTAGGGAAGAACAAGGAAACTACAAAAGACTAAGAAATAAAAAATATAAAAAACCTGCGCACGCCTGATAGTTAAGAGGCACGTTTGAGCACGCTAGGCAGCGTGACGAAAGACTGGATTGTCGGCCAGTTTGTGATAAATCAGAGTGGTTTTATGTTTACACTCACTTGGCCGTCAACCTAAACGACTTGTTTTATATCATCAAATTTGCCTCCACTCGCGTGCCTATTATTTCTGGATCTTGTCCACCAGATCACGCTTTATTTCCAACGCCCCATCGTTCGTTCGCTCGTCCGCTGCCTGGCCTTCCCTTCATTGATAACAAATCGGTTTAATGACAAATCTGTTTTAACCGAACGATGAAATTTAGATCCTCTTTATTTTTCTTCGCGGTGATTGATTATGTACATAAACACATAATTGTGTAAACATGCGGTTAGGAAGAAAAAAATAAATGACGTCCATCGCTGCTGGGCGTCATCACCGTCAGCGCGTTCGACTATTATGCTAGAGAAGCGAACAGGAGTCAAAATAAACAGAAATAGTTGAATTTAGTGGCGTGCTTGGGGGAGGGCGGGAGGGGGGCATTGCCCCTGCCTTTTTCGGAAAAATTCCTTTTTTGCCCTTTTTGTAAAAAAAAAATTGCTTTTCTGAACCGTTAAGTACCTTACTTTTACTTATTAAAAATTAATTTCTTTTGATCGTTAAGTCAGTCGAAGCAATTTAATGCTCGTATGGCAGAACCGGCTCAATTTCGAACATTGCCAGACTTTTTTGAGAGAAGAAATGTCTGGTAAAGGGGGGTATCAACTCGGGGATTCGATCCGGTAAACCTCCGATCATCGTAGGGGCCGAAAGATTGTCCAGAATTGGCCAGAATATTTCCCACAACCGCTGAAGGAGCATGGTAGCCTCTCACGCTACCCTGGCCGGCAGGCAGTCCTGGGGGACTTTGCCAAGGTCCCCTTTCCAGGGGTTCGACCAGATCCGCAATCCTCCAGCAACCAGGATCACCTCTCTCGCTGCTCAGCCACGACGACCCAGGGAAAGGGCATAGAGACCTAAACAGGGCAACAAAAATGCCAGGAAAGGCGCAGAAAAGAGTAAAACAGAGAATGCTAAACTAAAATAAGCTAAAAAAAACTGAAAAAAGAATAAAAAAATAGAGAGTGAAGGAGCAAAAACGTGCCCTTTTGCTTAAAGTTGCCCCTGTCTATCGGAGGTTTGTGAAGACTACAGGTCGAATTATGCCGTTAAAAGATAATTAAATGGTTCTCAGGAGTCGTACGAAAAAATTGATGCGGGTCGAGGGCGGTTTTTAATTTTTATTGAAAATTTTTCAGATGCGGGAGATGACTTTTTTTTTGTTACCGAACAAAAATAGATTTTGTTGTGGGGTACAGTATTATTGTTTTGAGGCCGGGGTCAGCCACATTCAGACTGAAGATGTTGCACATTGGATAAAAGACTGTCGTTAGACCCAAGTTTTAGTTGTGGCACTCATTTTAACGGTGCTTAGATGCATTTCGGGGTCATCACTTGAATGGAAGGCGAGCTAATGTCCCCAGCGGATCCAGGAAATGTTTGGTGAAAGCAATAGGGTGATCGGAAATTTGTTTTTGTTTTTACTTTTTGTTACTCTGGCTTAGGAAAAAAAAAAGCGTTCCATGAGCTAAGCAAAATCCCACACGTACGCTTTTGAAAACCAGTTAATTAACTTTTAGCAACATTAACGTCCTTTTGAACAACTGAGGTTATTTCGGGACGGAGAGGGACAATTTTTCTCGGAGACAGCTTGGAACTTTTACATTCCCCCCCATCGACATGAAGTTAATAATAAAACGCATGTAAGTAACTATATTAAGAAGCAAAAATTAATGGCAAAAACTAGTAATACTGATGTGCATATAGCTTAAAGCTAAATGCGGGTGGAGTTTGACCTTTCGCCTTTAATTTCCAATGCATAAATACATAAACGCATAGGGCGTTTCATTTCCTCCTGACCATCAGTTACGTCAAAGTGGCATCAAAAGATCAAAAATTACCAAATTTTGACTTTTTAAAATTTGGCTTATTATTCAGTGGACGTGATTGCGACAAAAGAATAGTTGATATAAAAATTGTTTACAATAATGCAATCTAGAATGTTGGCTCTATACCTTTTTAACACATCTCGTGTAGGTTTGGAGGAAAATGGTAATTTTACGCGAATTTTACGAAAATTTATCAAAACTACCAACTTTTGGTAAATTTTGGCCTATTATTAAGTGACCGTTATTGCTACGAAAAATTGGTTGCGGTAGAAGTTGTTTGCAATAATGTAATCTAAAATGTTAGGCTTAAATATTTTTCCCAATTGGAGGAAAATGTTCATTTTGAGCAATTTCGGCCATACTATTGGCAGTTTTCGGCCATATTTGCAGGGGTCGCAGCCAACCTATAAAAATCTACAAAACCTACAAAAACCTATATTTTAATTCTGACTCTATATTTTTGCCAAAATAACCTATAAAAACCTATATTTTTAAAAGCTGGTTCTGGAGCGATGTGTTTTGAATTGCAATCTCATCATCAATTTAATTATTAAACAAAACGGTTGACTACAGCCTACGTCCTGCGAGGTTGCCATTTCGTTGAGTTGGGGCGCATAAAACAGAAAACTTGGTTATCGGTAGGGTACTCTTAAAAACCACACATACCAGAGAAAAAGTAATTGAGGATGAGTTGCACAAGAAAAAAATTTAATTCGCTACTTAACCCGCCATAACTGCCGGCCAGGATACCGTGAGAGGCTACCATGCTCCTTCAGCGGCTATGGGATCTATTCTGGCTAATTCTGGACAATCTTTCGGCCCCCGACGATGATCGGAGGTTTCCCGGATCGAATTCCCGGGCTGGCACCTCCTTTTACCAGATTTCTTCTTTTCTAAACAAAATCTGGTAATGTTCAAAATTGAGCTGGTTCAGCCATACAAGCATTAATTGCTTCGGCTGACATAAGGCTCGTCAAAATTTTAAATAAAAACAAAAAAACCTTATCATTAGTACTTTATAACTACAGTCGTAGTTTTTGGCTTATTCAGTATCTTCCGATTCTCAGTTTGTCAAGTTACGACCTCCAATTGCTGCTGCGTCGTTTATAATTCCGATGGATGAGTTCAATTTTATTCATTCGAAAGGTTGGAGTGTCTTCTTCGCATTAATGGTAATTGAAAAGTTCCACGTTGTTTGGGAAATATAATTGAAAATTTAAAAGTTGGTAATTTGAGACATCTACACGCAAAATGCCAAAATAAGCCACAATGGCCCAAAATGATAGATTTTCTCGAATACCGTAAAAATTATGAAAAAAAAAAAAAACGTATGGGACCTGGTTTCTGACAGTTTTTTTTGGCAGCAATTACGGTTTTCGAATAACAAGCTAAAGAGCCGAAAAAAAAGTTCATTTTGACTTTTTGATCCCAGTTTGCTCAACCCGCTGCTCCGTATCAAAGTTCATCATACTATTGTGTACGCGGTTTATCTTGAGTCCTGTAGGTATTTTATGAGCGGTTCCTTTTTCCTGGAGTGGACGCCATTATTCGACGGCCGCCATTGTTTTTTAACCAGTAAAATGATGAAGAGATACAACGAACGTGTTTCGGACGAAAAAAAGAAGAGTGACACTCAGTCATTAAAGTTACACATCGTCGAGGAAGTTTCTGAAGTCGGCGTGAACGACTTAGGGCTCTATCAACCGTTTCTCGTTGACGCCTAACCATTTCCTTTTTACGCTCTTCCCGGTTCCTAATTACATCCCGGTTCCTAATTAATGTGGTCATCGTGGCTGAGTTGTGAGAGAGCTCAGCCTGGTTGCTGGAGGTTTGTGGATCTGGTCGAACCCCTGGAAAAGGGAACTTGGCAAAGTTCCCGCCAGGACTGCCGGCCAGAGTAGCGTGAGAGGCTATACCATGCTCCTTCAGCGGCTATGGGAACTATTCTGGACAATTCTGGACAATCTTTCGGCCCCTTTGGGATCGGAGGTTTCCCGGATCGAATCCCCGGGTTGGCACCTCCCTTTACCAGATATTTCTTCTTCTCTAAAAGTCTGGTAATGTTCAAAATTGAGCCGGTTCAGCCATACAAGCGTTAAATTGCTTCGGCTGACTTAAGGCTCAAAGAAATTGATTTAACAAAAAAAAAAACCACATGAATTGTGTTAACTTGGTGTAAGTTTGAAAGTCTTGGGATTCATTCAGGCACTCGATTGAATATCCGAAGTGCCGGAGTTGGTGTTATTTCTAAGGAACGGTAGCGTGGACAGACATCCGAGAGGGCAGATGCAACTTTCAGCAAAAGGGCAGCCTGAGGATTTTTTCCTGGGGACCTTTTTTTTTTACTTTTTCACATGCCCCCTTTTCTCCACCTTCCTGGCTTTCTTTTGGCCCTATGTAGGCCTCTATGCCCTTTGCTGCACAAGCATTTATCGCTGCAGAAAAGTAAACTACGGCATATTTTTTTTACTACAAGGGCAAAAAACGGCACTTTTTCAAAAAAGGCAGGGGCAACGCCCCTCCCTCCCCCCTTCCCCCCGTGCACGCCACTAGTAAGGAATACACTTTTATTAGGCGTTGTAGGTACAACGATTGTGGCCACCAAGATTTTTGAGGTCGTAGGGGCCAAACTATCGGTTGAAAGCATTATGTTGGGGTTAGGTTGTAAGCAGGTTGGTGCAACTTCTTCGTCAGAGCGTTCATAACTAACCAATACCGTGTTTAAACCACCATCATCCCAATGGCCTTACTCATCTTTGCCGAAAAATTCCCTCCATTTTTATTTTCAACGAAGCAGACTTCAAACGTGACCAAGACCTTAGGAACGGTGGGGTCGAAAATCTTATGAGTCCTTTGGTTACGGTCACATCCTACATATATCCCTGCTTTTGCAGTTTATGAATATTTATGACTACGTTGGGTAGGATGAACTAATGTATGCCAAATAACCAAAACAACACCATGGAGGGTTTCGGTAAGTCCCATACTTTATAAGGGAACATCCCTTCAGATAAGTATGAACTGTCAGTAAGATTATGCGCGTGCGAGTTTGTCCATGAGACCAAGGCCCAAGGCAGGTCAGCATTCTTAAGATATGATCTAGATAAATCTTTCAGTAAGTACATGCTACGCTCGGCCACTCCATTTTTTTTTGCACATCCTCACAGCACGTCTCCTTACATGTTCTGTCCCGTTCTCGTAGAGGAAATCCAGGAGCCTAAACAACTAGAACTCTAAACCATGGTCTGTCTGAAGGGGTGAAGTTGGACATAAAGAGAGCAAGTGTTTGTTGATCCTGAAGGCAGTCGGGAGTGGAGGAAATCTGCCCGTGTGACAACCAACTTCAGACACGACAAAATGTGGGGGGGGGGACCATTTCTGCTCTTAGGACAATCGTGTTATGAGTGAAAGTCATTCCGTCTGACACGGGCTTGAGTCAAACACGTTACATAAGTACCCGTTAAGCCCAGGTGCACAAGCACCTGTGAGGTCACATGACCACAGGTCCATGCTACGAGAGACATTAATGTTGCCAACCACCTTGTGAGGTAGGTGCTTGGCGTTAGAGGTTGAACAAGTGTAGCAGAATTCCACACGGTTCTAACAATCCTTGGAGATTTAAACGCGTTACACTTCAATATTCTTAATACACGTGGGTACCCTACATGTCCCAAATGCTCATGGAGAGTATTGATATCCGACAGTTCAGCTATGCTACCTTCTGACTTGTCGGACTTAACACTAGTGAGGGTTCTTGATACAGTCAAATGGGGTAATATTTTTTTAACAACACATCATAAGTTGGGATTACGTCCTTCTGTAAGTCATAATCAGGATAGGTTTGAGGCAATAATTTATCTACCCCTGTGGTGAAATCATCTATATCCGATCACTCAATTCAGCGGGACAAAAAGAGTTTCCAGGTTGGGGCATCGGGAGAGAGGTTGAACAAAAATGGTTTGAGGTTGGAAAGGTCGTTACAGTTGGATGACAAGTAAGTTGTAATGGAGCAAAGGGGAGCAGTATTGGCACAAGTGAGGGATACAGCTTATTGGGTCCAATTCTGTGGCATCAGCCAACAAATCTAGCAGTGGCGGAGGAAAAAAGTTGGGAGGATCTATACACTCATTATTATTAACCAAATAAGAAGTTTCCCTGCGTTGAGCACTGTTGAAAAAAGGACGTGGGCTCTGTGGTAAATTGGCCGGGGGTAAGTTAGTCGTGTAAGGTTGTACAATTGCGGCCTGAACATCATGCAGGTGATTTACGCTTTTAGCAAATAGGGCCTGAACCTCTGCCTAAAATAAATTCCATTGCCAATGGCATATTGCCATTGAATCCTGTATCTATCAATCTAGAGGAATTAATCAACTTATTCGTGGTTTTTGATATTTCGACAACATTATGCAATACGATTGGACTTCAAAAGGTCTAAATTCTCTATTAACACTCATTATCGTAACATCACCAACTAATCTGGCCTTAATGTAGCTGCCATCCGTTGCTAGCTTAACCCTAACCGGGCGGCACAGGGATCGGTCAATTTTCTTGCTGCATTCACGCATGACTGTGGCTGAGGCATAGGAATCGGGGCCAACTGTTATGATAGAATTAGGGTTAACATTACTACGGTTTTCACATCTGACTTCATCTGCCATGGTATAGGCGTCTGGATTGCACAAACCGTAAGAGAGTCGTACGATTCGTGTAGCGGGTCCGTGACTAGTCCATAGGCATAAAATTCATCTTCTAACGGTCGTATTTGATTAATGTTGCCTGCCGGTTTCGGTTTTGCTAAGGAGGATTGTTGGTTGAACCAGAATAGTTGCCGTTTTATGTATGTCCACAGATGTTGTGGTCGTGAAGGTCTTTGCGGTTGGGCTGAACCGTGCTTTTTTGAAAATTGTCAGGATTACGGTCACAGCGCGCTGGTAGATGCGAAGGGGATGAGCATATATAGCAATAGCATTGTGATCTGTTGCGGCAGTGGCACTCGCCGAAGGTTGTGGCTCTCACTGCATGGAAGCTCTTCAAGTCATGGCCTATTGTAGTAACTTCATGTTGTTGTTCAGTACTTGTTGGCCAGGATCGTATTGGACAGACTCTCGGTGAGGTGGTACAGTTTCGCATGCTGGGTATGCGTTGGTAAGAGACGTCTGCACTTGGTTAAGTGCGAGAAGTGCTGGGATATTTCTCACTACCTCTGTGATGGTTGGAAGGTGTGTACACATTGTAAGTTTCTGAAGACTTTTTCCCCTCACTTGTCTCTCACGTTTGGCGATGCCATTGGGGACCATTGTGTCCCTGGTAGGTCTAACCTTGGTGATAAGACATTCGTGACCCCAACCCAACAGCATTTATCCTTCCTCTGCAGCCAGGCCATCATCTTCGTTTTAAACTTTTAAACTCTTTAAACTTTTTATAATTTGTAGTTTTAACTTTGGATGACAGTTAGTATTCACCAGGTCCTTGCCAATCTGGTTGCGTTTGCAACAAACTTATTATTATTATTATTATTATTATTATTATTATTATTATTATTATT
>JAHWFP010055628.1:0-17067 GCA_023313725.1 Lithobius niger | reverse complement strand
TGGCTTGCAAAATTACTTTTAAAAAAGACTAAAGGGACACCAACTCCGCAGAATACGACAGGACTTGCACGTTGTTATATTGCACCCTGTGTTGAATATCGTGACGACAGGCCCGTGGAAACTGGCTTGCAAAATTACTTTAAAAAAAGACTAAAGACTAAAGGTTGCCATTGCGTCACACATTACAGAGACGTTTCACAAACTCAAATCTAGATCTTATGGTATATTTGTACCTAGTGCAAATGTTGAAAAACCCCGGAGAGGATGACAGAATCATTACCCCAAGTGACACGCAACAAAGGGTAAAGCGACAACATCAACCATCGTTTTGTTTTTGCTCCTGTTTAGCTTTCGTCCTAATTCTCAACTTCCGAACCTACTACTTTTACTACGTAGATTCATCATACAAGAGAAGAACTAGGTATTGCGGGCTTCGGAAGAGTATAATTAAAGTTTAAAAAACAAACTCTCGTTGTGGCAGTGCTTTTTTTAAACCACGCTTTTTTTAAATTTAATTTTAACTATGATAAAACTCTCAACATTTTGTATTGTTGGCAGAAATCAGGCATTAAAAAAAAAGTATTAGAGCGCGTTTTCATAGCTAGAAGCTAGAAATCATGTGAAATTCCAACATGGCGGCGATTATAGCTCTGTCAGCTTGCAACGAAACGAGTCAAAATTGAGTTTTGAAGCGACTGGGAAAATTGTTTCGTCAGTAGGAATTCTTTATCCGATTGTCAATTGTAAGACTGCGAGCATTTGCTCAAACGATGTCGGATTTAGCCAATCCGGGAAGCATTGTTAGCCATGACAACGACACCGTTGCCATAGCGATTAAATTTCGTCTGCAAGAATGCAAAGGCGAGTCGTTGCGTAAACGAGCCCTAACTACGGCCCCATCAATGACGAAGAAAATCAATTAGGAGTACAACGAAATCATAATTGGCAAATTCACAAAATCTTAGATTACAACACTGTCGGTGATGCACGCACACCAGTAATGGAAAATTAAATCCGGAAGCACTACAACTTTAACGGCGATTAGCATTCTAACGCACGTAGGCGATCAAGTTTTTACGTGTGCAAACAATATTCTATGGGCAGATCAGCGCAATTTGGTGAGGGGCAAAAACACATCATCGTCACCCATTTGAAGGAAGGCCGAATCGTTACGCCGTGATGGTAACTGCATCGTTTCATGGCCAATTTTCGTGACGTAACAGCCGTATAGGAAAGGATCCTTGACGTGATTGGCTAAGCCGTTTGCTTGAGTCTTCCTCCTTGTTTGGTCGATGGCCCATTAAATTATGGAGCGAATTTAAGTGGAATGGTAATGAAAGTCTAATTGAATCGTAAAACACGGGCATTAAGTTCATGGTAATGGGATCTATTATACACGAACACGCACGTTAATTCGTCCAATTCCCGCTGATTACCCAAAGACATGCAGCTTCCACTCGTTCTATTTACTTGCCTCATCAGGAACGCTAGGAAGTGGGGGAAGTGCGGGGGTGTTACCAGTGTGGTGGGGAAGGCCATAGGGATTGTCTTTGCAAAAGGCACTTTCTCGAGCGTTAAAATCCGCCCGTTATCATAAAAAAGGGTTCGTGCAAAATAGATTGGGGGTTCTTTGTTTTATTGCATGAAGCATTTACGCTGCCAAATTTGACTGGGAGTTTGTTTCATTACGGTTTGTCTTCTCGGCAGTTTTCTGTAATGGAGAACGAAGCACCGTCTCATTATTATTTCGGTTTTATTAAATTGAAAATGCCTTAATCTAATTTTCTTAGAAAGTTGTCAGATTTTATAAGTTACCCTGCCTTCTGTTCGTGGTTCTGCTTTATTGTTACCAATAAGGTGCCATTGCCGTTCGTCTCTTGTCAAACAGCTCGATATTTTTAACTGCTTTTGCATCTTTATGCATAAAAGCAGTTTTTGAAATACAGTTGGTATGGCTGAGAAAAAAGGGCTTGCCGACGGGGATTCCGTGGCTATTGTCTAATGACGTCACATCCCACTCGAGTCGTTTATTCGAACGGTTCAGGCGTATCGCTTATTAACGCCTGGCCGGGAGTGTTGGAATATCAGTCGATTACCCATGATTTTTGATGAGAACACGCCCCAGCAAATGGTACACTTTAGTATAGAACAGTTTATGATTAAATCGTTTGCATATGAAGGTTTGTAAGTCCTTGAACAAGAATATTTGCCAATTATGTTTCCATCTGGAAAGAAGTTGAACCGGAATTGGACCAAGTAGCAACACTTTTTGACAACATCGCACGGAAAACGGGTTTCTATCGTTCGTCTAGGGCAGCTGCAAAACGACGAAAAAAAATGGCGTCTACTATGCGCTTTGCCGGTAACTGTCCGATTCATCTACGCATATTGACAATTCGGATAGTCATGTTGAACAAATAGCGGATCCTGCTAATCAGGTATTAGTGCAACAGTTGTGTAGTAACAATTCAACGAACGTGCGAGTCCGTTTCGCCAGCAACGGGGTAGTGCGCAGCTGTAGTACAGACGCAAGTAGCCCCGACATAGCGAGCCTTGTCTTTCATCTGTTAACGTAATTTTGCTGTAGTAGGAACTTAGAAATTGGCTAGTGACTCAGCAATGTAGCTCATAGTCTGAAATCGTGCACTTCTCCTTTCGCTTAAAAATTAACACGCATTATGTTTCAATAAAAAATGGAATGCAATATACAGGGGTGCTCATCTTAACCCCTCCCCCTCCGGCCCAACAAAGAAAGCTACCAAACCAGAAATTTCTTCCTCTTCCCTCAACTCTGCCAAAAATTACACTTTTCACACCAGGTGGGGGAGTTGGGGTGAAGCAGGTGCGGCAGGTCTAGTGTATAGACTGGGATCAACTGGTTTAGGATAATTTTTTATCCCAAGCTGTGCCAAACTATTATTAATTTTTAAATTTTTTTAAAAGTTAAAAAAATTAGAAAATTTTTTTAATTTCTTAGGTCCATTACTCCGACTGATAATTGTTCTTGGGTGTGAGGGGGATGGCGGTTTTTGCCCAACCCCCCCCCCCCCCAAATAAAAAAAAAACATAAACATAAAAATCGGTCCTTGTCGTATTACATGCCTGAATGATTTGAAATATTTGATAGATTTATATTATTGGAACCAATGTGGCTCTTTAATTCTTCATCTAAAAATCGGAGCATTGGTTATTCTGCTTGTAAGCTTCCCTGTTCTGCCACTGTCGCTTTACCTGCCACACCCTCGTCTTACAGAAAGCCGTGATTTATTGAGCTCATGATATTTTTTTAGCATAACTAGTCATTGTATTTATTTAAATTCTTGTTTATTTTCCAGTCTAATTTGACGAAATAAACAAGCAAATCTGATGGTTTTACATATAATTGTAAAGAGTCTGTGGTTTAGGGCTATAGTTCAATTTTGATCATATATGCATCTCATACACAGGTGAAACGTTATTGTCTTTTAAGAAAATTGACCATTAATGAATTCTTCGCCAACTTTTTTCTCTACAAGTGTAGAAGTTTCATTTATATTTTGTGTGTACCTCCCCCTCCCCTACTCCTCGAAAAAACGGGGATTGTCGTCTTGTCTGTCCCACATGGCTTGCCAAGCAGCATACAGCCTCTGCCGAAGAGTTGGAACAGCGTCCGAGGGAACAAGGCTCAGATCCCTTTCGAGATGACCAGGTTTGAAAAGCAGCTGTTAAACACTAAGATGAACATTAAGTTCATCTAATGTAGAAGTTTTGCCAGTAAGATGAAGTTAAAAATTTTTTAACACATAAAAACACGAGGATGCATTAGTACAAGACAACAGCTATATTTTAATAGTTCGAAAAATTAAATGGTATTTCTACAACGGAAATACAAATTAACAACTCTTTGTAATTTTTTGTTGTTGTATAAAATATGATGTAGTTTAAATTTGTAGCAAATATAAACATGAGATTACATTAATATAAAGTTAAAATTTAATATTTTTAAAATTAAACAGCAGTTACACAACGACAAAAATTTTATTTGAAACAACACTCTTTCAATTTATTGTTAAGATATCATAAAGATGAAGTTTAAATTTCATAAATATAAACATGAGGAGCATTAAAACGCGGCTATAATTTAATATTAAAAAAATTAAACAGCATTTCCTCGACGAAAATAGCAATAAATTTGAAATAACTATTTTTTTTTATTTATTTAAGTTGCAAAATTTATTTACAATTATAAATTGTATATTACGATTCACGACTAATTTGTGATTGTAAATTCAGATCCCTGTTTAACTGCACTCAACCGGAAGAATAGAAACAAATCAACTAGCTACCTCACTTATCTTCGGGAGAAAGTAAGTTACAACAGCCATCGTGTCGTGACGACGTGAAAGATTCAGCTGACATTTCAGGAGGGATTAGTTTTCGCGGATGTAATTTCAAAACTTAGGGTCGTACACGTATCGGTGAAAGTTCTCCCCTTGCCTTTTTAGCATAGCCAAGGCACGCTATATAGGTTGATCCGTTTGATTAGGTTTTAATGTCTTTCCATACCGTTGGATGATTATGGCCAGTAAAAGATCAATAGCCTCTATTGCAGCCCTCCGTTTGCTTTCATTCTATATCTAACAAAAAATTAAAAACCCGGGTATTTGTAATTGAAAACTTTGAGTTCATCTTTTAACGTCCAGCGGATACACTAGAGTGTTTACTCACCTTGTCAACCGGAAGTCAAGGTTGGCGTAGAAGCTATAATATACTAAAAACAGATTTTGTACAACTACATGAAGCTGAACTAATTCGCTTATGTACATGAGGGCGCGTTTCCGCAACGGCTAGCCTTTGCATTCTAGCACTAGAATTTAATCGTGATGGCAAATGAGTCGTTGCCATGGTAACGACGCTGTCTGGATTAGCTAAATCCGACATCAGTTAAATATATCCTTGCAGTCTTATAATCCGTGACAATAAAATAAAGAGTTTCTCTTGACGAAACAATTTTCCCAGTGGCTTCTGAAATCACATATTGACTATTTTCGCTGCGAGCCGGTAGAGCTAAAACCTTCGCCATTTTGGAATTTCAGATGAATTCTACCTTCTAGCTGCGAGAAGGCGAAGATGAGTTGCATAAAAACGCTCTAAATCCTAGCCACTCTAGCGAGTAGATTTTTCTTTTGCGGGACCGAATTTTCGTAGGGTTAGTTTTTCTACGAGACCGAATTGTCGCACTCAGTGTATTTGGAGCCGAATTGTTTGGGAGCGAAATTTATTTGTCCCGTGCCACGGAGGGAAACAAATTCACAGCGAGATGCTTGCGATGCTTTACTGCGTGACACGTTGCCTTTTTTTGTAATTTTCTGTTGTCTTATAAGTTTGTTGTTCTTATAAGTTTGACTTATTGGGCCGACACAATATCTGACTGGTGTAGTCGGCCCTCAAACTGTAACCGGTATTTTAATTTTTGTTAGTTGGGAAATTTTTTGAAAGAGACGAAATTGTCACCCGGTCTTTTGTTTGTGGCGACCGAATTGTCTGGCATCCGACTTATGAACTGATTTTCATGCTGTCTTGTGGGTGGATATCGGTTAAAGGTTCCCAACGTAGTTCAAATTTACACCAGTACTCACCAGCGCCCAGGTAAAAAGTTAGAAATGTGACGGCAATGAAGAACAGACATGTCAACGGCAACCAAACTCTTGACCTGCAAATGGCTCCCTAACAATTTTTTAAGCTCATCCAAGTTTCGTTTTGATTGGAAATATTAGAAAAGAATTGTGGAGCTGGTCCATTACTTCTGTTATACCCTGTATACACGCTATTAAAAAATAAATAAACGTGCTATGTCTTTTACATTACATTAGTTCAAACTGACAGCTTTGTTCTTTCTTGTTTTCAATTGCATAATGTCAGGAGTACATGACACACAATGATTGGAGAGTAACTGATTCTGCCTACAAATAAAAATAATTGAAATATAAACTTTGCCATTGCCAAGCCTTGAACCAACACCGTAACATTCCTCCACACATATTCGTACCAACCGGCTTACTGACGTTACACCTTTCTCAAATTCGTAATAACTTGAGAAATATTGTGTGATTACAAAATTCGTCAATTTGGGCGAATTTTTTTCAAGCTTCTGGTAAGGTTTTTCAAAAAAACTCCTTGAAAATAAAGTCGTAAGTGCGAAAATTGTAGCCACTCTTTATGAATTCTGTAAAATGGACTATTCGAGCTTAGATTAAAAAAAAAAATTGAAACTGGGCAAGGACGAGATACGTTTTGTTTGTTTACTAATTTCGAGGGAAGTCTTGATGATTTTTAGTTATGGATCACGAAATTTGTTCGGAATGGCCGAACCTCCGGGACGGGGGGACGGGGTGGTCTTCGATTCCGGTGGGCAATACCGGAACAAGTTACGGGACGGGCAACGGAAGAGAGCAAAAATGCGTAAAGCGAAATTCAGTTAACCTCAATAAAATCGAGAAAACCTAGCCATTTTACGGGCCTACCATATATAAGTGCAAGTCATCAAATATCAGAGAATTTCTTTGTCTGCTTTGGGAAAACGCTACATATTCAAAGTGTAGATCATTCGGTTGCTCAACTAAATATCCGTATAAAATCGATTATAAAAAGCCGCCCATGACCAAGGCAACAAACAAAAAGACTAGCACTACCAGAAAATAAATTATCGCTGCGAATGTACGATAACGCGTGTTACTTGACAGACCAAACACAGTATAAGGGTGATTCTGCCCCTGTAATGTTAGATGTTGGGAAATCTGATAGATCCCTTATAGGTAGAAGAAAAGTGGGCTCAAAATATGATAACTGCTGTAGCAATTCATTTCAACATAAAACGACCAATACATCTTATTGTTGGGGGTAGGGGCTGGGGGGAGGGGAGGTGGAGTTCCAAAGACGCATGCACCGATGCGGCAAAAGGGCAAGTTAAGGTTAAGGTTAATACCCAGCAGCGTATTAAGCCTCGTGGAGGCCTGCTGCTTAAGATTTATTGGGTCTCCCCCACAGAATAACCAAAATATTTTTTTTTTAGAAAATTAAATTCTTTGATACACGTTTATAGGAAAAATAAAAAAAATGAATTGATTTAAAACTGTGCTGTACCGTATTTTATTTTTCCCGTGACCATGAAGCAACCTGGGGCCCTTTTTCGGGCTGTTGTACGGTGCTTCACCATCTAAAACACCCCCGAACCCCCTTAATTTGGCCCTATCCTTGCCGTGGGATTCTCTTGAAACTCCCAATCTTTCAATCAGATTCCTACGTCAGTGAATAAGTCCGAACTCACCTTGGAACACTGAAGGTTAAACGATTCCTAAAAGAAATTTTAAAAACATATCTGGTACATGGAGGCTAGGATTAACGAAAGTTCGGTCAATATGAAAAGTTCAAAATCAGCTTTAATTTTCGACCGTTTAGAATATTTCCGGCCTTTTCTCCAAGGCATTCAGTTAAAAGCACGTGTTAAAAACAATACCTGCTGGAGATCAACATACAAATTACAACACTAAGCCTTACAACGTCAGGACAACAAATACTGGTGCTGTCAAAACTCTTCATTTTATGGAAAGCACTCAACAAATACAAATGGAGGGCGTGTCAGTTTGATAGAAGACGGGGATTTATATGTTTTGCTTTGAAAGAAACGTATACAAGCAATGCATGATTTGGTGCGAATAGTCGTTTTGATACTCGGATGCACAAGGGAGCAATGTTGCCTGATGATTACCGTGACTATATCTCGTGCAGTGCTTCCTCTTCTCACTTACAGAATTTCCCTGAGTAAAGACAAAACTTCCCTTTTTTCCCTTTGAAAAAAAATGTCACTTTTTTACTTTTTATTTACTTTTCTTTTATTACATTATTAATTTTTATTATTTCTTAATTAAAAACAAAAACAAATTACGAGTCCCTCACAGGAAAGCCACGCAAACACTGAAAATAAAATTCAAACGACTACTTATTTTATCAGAGCTAGTGTTCCTGCCTTTCCTGCCAGAAGTGCTGTGTATGAATGGACCTGCAAAAATTAGTATTCCCACATTTTTCGTGATTTCAGCCTTAATAAACCAGCAACAGACGAGAAATAAACACTGTAGTGTCCGCGGCACATCTTGAGTTCACCCCAGAATGAACAAAAGTAATCAATTGTATGTTTATGGTAGCAGAGTGCCTTGTTGATATCGAAAATAGTTGCAAAAACAATGGCGGCCGTCGATTAGAGCCGACCCCTCCAGGAAGACGTAACCGATCAAAAATTACGTGCAGGACTCAAGATACGCTGCGCACACAATAATCAAATTGTAAATTGGGGTTGGGTCACTGGAGTCACTGGAGAAAATTGCAACTTGCAAATAAAACACAGAATTTCCCCATTTTTTTCCCTGTTTAACATTTTTTTCCATTTGAAGAGCATTTTTGCCCTAAAAAGGGAAAAATTCCCTGTAAGTTGAAGCACTGATCTCATGTTCAAAAGGTCCCAGGTTCAAGCTTAGCCTTAGGCATTCATGGCATTTTATGGAAGAGAAGCCCCCTGTCAAACCTCGTGCTCATTTCGGTTGAGGCATGTAAAAAATGTCAGGCACATCCGAATGGAATTACCTAACAAAATTGTCCCTCTCGCCCGCTGGCGACATGGCTTCGGCTGCATGACCTCAAAGTCGGGTGCACAGTCATCTTTTCACTGTCATACTCTCAAAGATTACAAATCAGAACGTTCATAAGCATGCATCCATGGACGAGACGGTAATGGCGGGCGGAATCAGACTTATGAGATAGGTTTGGGTGAAGGATGATTCAGTGATAGCAATACTTTATAGGGTTAGGGAAAAGAATTTGTAACTGTAAAAAGTCACTGCTGAAACGTGTTGCATTCATTCCCATTAGTTCCGTCCGAGTTTTCAGAGGACGCCACGCGTTCCATCTGGTAATAAATTTTGCTCATTTTTCAGCCCAAATCTAAAGTAAACTAACTTGCAACTAGCTAAACTAAATAATAACTAAATACAAGCTAGTTTCGTTCAGTTAGTTTAATTTTAGGCTGAAAACTGAGTAGAAATTCCTACTAAAACTCATGGCGCCCTCTATAAACTTAGACGGAACTAATTTGAATGAATCTTGTGACGTTTCAGAAGGGGTCTAAGTCACAAATTCTCCTCCCCAACCCTATAAATTCTTGGTGGTAGGAATGAAATTGTCAATGAAACAGGAGTTGCCGCTAATGTTAATTTATTGGTTCAGTGCTAAGATGTTTGCGATCGCCTGCCATAATGCTATCCCGGCCAATAATAATAATGTAATGAGGGTGAATAAAGTGAAAAGGTTGGTGCCATGAATTTGGGCAGTTACAGGATTAATGATGAACAATTTCAAATATATTTTCGAAAAAGAACTTGCTAGGTTTACAGTAAAGAACGGAATGAGGCTTTGGATTATACTATTGTTACCCTAGTACTCAGCTATTACATTGTTGCCTAGGCATTGTACGAGTTTACAATCTTGTAATTACACCAGTTTTACATTGTTGTTGATACAGAGAGTGCAGTATGCAGTATGCAAGGTCGAACGTGTCAAAGTATAGTGTAAGGCCACCGTGAGTGCAACGTCCAGCAGTGCTGACGGGTGTCGGGTGACTATGGCAGATCAATCTCCACAAGCCAAATATACGTTGACGAAATTAGCTAACTGGGGAGAGCGACGGAAAACCAGGGGAGCCCTAAGGAAGGTTGGAGCTATAAGAGTCAAACTTAGAACTATCTTAAAACTAAGTCCTGAGGTTGCCTGTATACCACTCCTCCAGGTCCTCGTTCTCAGTGAGCTGCGCCACCAGTTGCCTGTAACAGCAACTTCAGGGGGTCAAGGTGGACATAAGGTCGTATGACCGGCACAACCCAATGAGCTCCTATAGATACCTAATTGACTTGCAGCTACCAAGTCAGGTTTTTTATGTTGAAGCTAATACTCCTCACCAATGAACACTGCTAAACACCAGATAAATGCTGAAACAAGTAATAAACCCTGTTAGTTAAAGGCAAACGAACTCATTCAAGGTAGGCTAGAATTCATGAGCCTAAAAAGAATAGAATGTAGGCCTTAAAATAGGCCTGCAAAAGGATCTCGAAAATAGGCCTCAAACCCTTATAAACGCATCAATAAGTAGGCAAGGAAAGCAAGGGATGTTTTCAGCTCTGAAGCTGAAGTCCAAGTGATTTTTATTACACAAAACATTTCACACATAAAAAACTGCACATGCGTGAAAGGAGGCACGAGCCATGACAAGTCAAGAGCCCATTGGCTAAATGAACAGGAAATACAACTGGCAAGACAATAAAGAAGAACCCTTACATTAGACATAATAAAACGCCATAACAAGACAGTGCCCACTAATGACACAAGGCAAATAATACATTTTTATTAGCAGCACTTAAATCATTAAAGAAAAGCCCCCAGATTTGCCACATACGTACCTGGCACGTTTCTATGAAAACTTAAAAGACAAAATTATCCTCTCGTCTATCATCATATTGATACGCCCTCCTTCTGTTTTTCCTAAAACGCGATATTTGGTAGCACACTTAAGTCATGAAGTAAGGTATTATAAAGTAAGTTTTTTACCATTGTATCTCTATAGTAGACGTTGTTTTTACAGACGTGCTTTTTTGTGAATGCTTTAGAAAAAGATCGAAAATGTGCCTTCCAAAATGGTAAAAACTAACTAAAGCTGTTTCTTAAATGTTTTTTATGGGTAAGACCAGATTTCAGCCTGATCGAACTGTCATTAGTAAATAGTTATTGAAGAAAAACAAGTATTTAACAATTTCAACCGGTTTGGCAAGGGCGACTTTAAAGATGGCCGCAGGCACAATTGACTGTTTCTCCATGAAAGCGAGCTTAAAATCACGTCGATTAATGCGGCAAAGCAGCATGGGAAACACACCACCTGGCGACAATCGGTGACATGACTCGAAAGCATGTAGAAGAATAGAGCTTTGCGTAATGATTGAGCCAGCGATGAATATGCACCATTTTTCTGTTAGGGCAAATCACAACTATAAAATGGCGTGGGGCTGGCGAGTGGGGAAGAGAGGAGCATGTATGTGAACAAGTAGGGTATATGCTTGCAGAGTGTCTCTCTTCGTTTTATTTAGTTTTTCCAGTGTGAAAATGTGACTAAAAAGCTGCAGAACTAGAACTCCAAACAACCGTTGGCAGGGCTGGAAAATAATGATAATGAAATTGTTAGATTGTTAATGTGAAGTAATGCAAGATTTTACTAATAATCTTGAAAATTCGGGCCATGTTGTCTTCAAGTATTGGTTATCCTGTGGTGCATAAAAATTAGGGATTAGACAGAAATATTTGGTCAGGTAATCGTATCAGTTATGAACGTTGCTAATTTTTTAGTTTGCAAGCTATAAGCGAATTTTTGCAAGTTCTCGATAATGGACTTTGCCCTTTGTAAGCTCAACTGCTGTCACTAAACTCCATAGATTTGTTTAATCAGAGTTATCAGTGTTTCAATGTTACTTCTAGAAACGTGACATTTTGGAAGAATGCGGAATGGTGACAGGCCCACTGCGAATGAAGTTGACCTGGCCATCGATGCGCCATTAAGCCTCAATTTCCCTTCCCACTTCTTTCAAGGTCAATAAATGTTTTCCAGCCTTCTGAGGGAACGATGTTGAGAAACACATTTGCACAAGTTACCCGGAAAATAATCCAGAGCACCAATTCAAGGATACGAACTGATATTTAATCTAATTTAGTTACCTTACTGTTGTTGTGGTAGATTAATGTTTTTGATACACAAACAAACTGATGAACGCACGTACAGATGGACTGACTCGATTTTGAACCTTACCAGACGTTAAAAGGAGCGGTGAAACCCCCGGAAATCTCCTATCACTACCGGGGGTGAGATACAGAATAATAGTTAACTATGAGCTAAACTTTGCTAGGGTCTCCTTTTAAGCCATCGACCAGTTCCTTCAGGGACATAGACAGAGCTCGGCCACCACTTAGTCACGATGACTTAAAAGTTTCTAGACATGCGGGAGATGTAAGCATGTTGTCTAGTCATAGCCAGTGCCACAATCAGGGGAGGTGCAATGGTTGCAAGGCAGCCGGAACCAGGTGGCAGGGGCCCAAAACTAACGAGTCAGAGGCCCAGAAGGACAAAATCCACTATTGTTTGGTTTGGGTTGAGAGCCCGTTTATCCCCAAACTTAAGTTCGTGTTGAGGAGGAGTCCAACGGGTTACCCTTGCACCCCTCTTTGGAAAAATCTCGCTGCGGCACTGGTCATAGCCACTGGCAACAGCACCACCCAATCGTGGTAATTGATCCCATACATTCCTACAAAAGTAGCCATGCTTATAGTGTCCGCGGCCTATCTTGAGTTCGTCCCAGAACGACATAGATAATCAATTGTATGTTTTTGGTAGCAGAGTGCCTTGTTGATATCCAAGATGGTTACAAAAACAATGGCGGCCGTCAATTAAAGCCGCTCCCTCCAGGAAAACGTAGCCGCTCATAAAATACCTGCAGGACTCAAGATGAACCGCGTACACAATAGTGGTGCGTGAGGCTATACACCCATGGCCATTCTCCTTGGAATCCAGCTGTCTGAGGATACCACATGGTTCCCCATGCTTGTTTTACTAGGGGTTGGAGTTGGGTAGTGTTTTACAGTTGCGTTGTCGAGCATGGTTGTGTAACTTGCCAAAATGCATGTTAGCAATTTTGTTACCTCCGTTACCTTACCATTGGACTGGGTAGTAACAAAGGGGCCATCTCACTGAAGTCCGTGTGTCCAATGTTAATTTTTTAGGTGTATTCAGAACAGACGAAATTCTATGGCTTAGTGACTTTCACTCGTATAATTTTTGTTAAGAGATTACTGGTGTCTCTGTTGCCAGTTGTACGAGAAGTCGAGCAACTCGAAAAAGCAACTTTGTAATGAAACAAAATAAGGAGTTCTTCACGCTGAGAACACTTGAGTGGGTGACTGATTGCTACTGCTATAGTTTGTTCCACATTATGTTTTCATGAAACTGATTCTATGATGCCACGCTTCCTTCGACTAATAGTGGGAAAAAAAACACGTAAACATCGCATTCGTAGACTCATGCAGTAAGTTTTTAGAGCATACAAGTGTGACATCCACATGTTTTTGCACTCCTAGCGCAAGGAAACGTGGCGTCACACATTCGGTTTCCGGCAAACTTAATGTGGATCAAAGTATAGGACTGTTGAACAGTTCCATCCTTTCTCCCATTCTATCATTCTCATTCTGTTATTGGGTGGCGGATTTGTCATTACTGTTATTAAGCATATGATTGTTTTACTTTGGCTGTAGAGCTGTGACACGACGTAGTATTATTGTATATAACTCTATGCTGGAGCCTTAATGGGTTAGCTGCAAGGGGCACTTCAGAGAAAAACAGAAGGACGTCATACTGAAGCCGATGCTGTGAAGAGTGAGTTCTTAGACCTAAAACACGCGATTTTTGTTGTTGGAGAAAACCACGTTATTTTAAGCCTAAGAAATCCGCTCTTCCGTTGTTTTTTCCTCCATTTTTATGTAGTGCACCTTGTAGTTATGCCCTCCAAAACCCATACCAAACTGGTGCCAATATGGCGGCAAATGTCACTGCTCTATGTAAGGTCGAGTAACATTACCATGGCTATATTAGCCCGTTCCAAATTAATTGCACTTTGGAAAGGGGCTGGAAACTGAAAAAAAAAATAAAAGTATGGTTGGTCCGTTCAATAGCTTGCCGACATGTAACGAATACTTGAACGACCAAGCAGAAAATATATTGCTCTTAATATATACTATTCGACAGCCAAACTCAAGCACTTATAAGCAGAATGTGTGCAGTACAATACCACGACTCGATGGCCGCACTCTAGTCGTGACGACTTTGTTGCTAGCTTTTTCTAGCCCAAGTGAAGGTTTTTTTGTTTGTTTGTTTTTGAACTTTTCGGAAGCCGAACTCAAACCGGGCTGTCTGCCACACTACATATTTGAAGACGAAGGGGACAATTTAGCTGGAAAAAATCCAAACAGAACCCAGGATATCTGAATATTACTGGAAAACAAATGCGAAAGCCACAGGATCTTTGACACGCCACAATCGACAAGAGCACGAACCACCACAACGCCGTGTGGAGAAGTGGCTGTAACAACAATGTATGATGCCTATAAACCATGTTGAAACCTCGGCACGGCACGATCCACGTTGCAGGCAAACAATAGGGTCAGGAAGGAGAGCCTTTTTCTTAATTTTCATGCACGCACAATAATTTTTTCTTGTCTCCTTTGTTTGTTTATTTTTTATTTTTCGAAACTTAGCTGAAAAAAAAAACAAAGTTAACGCGATCCCTAATGATTGATGACCACGATGGTTTTCAGAGCCAATGGTTTCTGCTTGATTGTTTTGCGAATTCGGTAGCGAAGAATGAGGGAATTTCTGTTGTTGACATGCGTTGACTCGATTTTCTTTTGTTTTAGCGGAAACCGTCCCTTTAAGCATCCATCTTCGTTGCGTCCAAGGGGTGACAGTTGACCGGACGCGTTCCGTGGCGAAACGACTCTCCTCATTTCCTGATAAACGTATCAGGTGGTGGCAAGACCCCGGGCTACAAGCGCTTGATAGCTGATAATACGAAACATTAAGAAGGGGTGTCAGGAACGGGGACTTCCCCAGAGCCCGGCCATGCCGGACCGAGCCGCTTTTACGGCACAGTTGCCTTGCCACCCATAAATTTGTCGGGTCGTGGCCATTTATCGGGCAGACCTCGGCCCAAAGATAAGACCCACCGTCCAGCCTCTTCATCCATTGGCCTTCCCTCTACGGACCCTCCGGCTACCAGCAAGAAAGAACGCTTTCTTTTGGCTGTAACATTAACAGATTGGTTAAAGTTACAAGGTCAAAATAAAGCATACAACGTCGTTTGAGGAAGAAGACGATATTTTATATCAAAGTGGTCGTCAGACAGGTTTTACACTCGTCGCTACCTGAATGTTGGATCAAACTGCCCACCAGAAGAAGAAAAAAACAGACAACAGAAGACAATAAGTGTGAAGACACAAAACGTTCTGTAAAAACGTTCGAAACTAGTTCTGAACCGAGGAGAAATGGTAAAACTACAGCGCACAATAAATACGCACTAAAAATTTCTAGCCATTACACAGTTCGGAAAGTTTTTATTATGGCTTTGGAGAGACTCTTCGGTTTCATATAAATACATTAGACACTGAAACAACGGCAAATTTCGTTGTAATACTTCCAAACAACAATTTTCGCAATGCTTTGTGATTTGATTTAAACGTAGCAGCCTTTCTACTCTTTCTTAAACAGGATGGAAAGCCAAATGGGCTCGAGAAGGGTTAGCACAGATGCAAATCTATTTACGTTTCCTTTTGGACTTAAATTTAAAGTGAGGCTACCTGAGCAGGGACTCGAACGTGCGTCCTTTGAAACCAAATGAGCGTGTTCAATGCTGCCATATATGGACGTTTCCTTTTGGCCGTGTCAGTTATAGCTCCGCGGTAGGACCTATGAATTTGGTTTCAAACGTCGAGGGTTTAATTCTGCGCTCAAGTCAATCTGACATTTAAGTCCAAAAGGTAACGTAAATAGGTTTGCATCGCATTTATTTAGCGTTTCTACTTCCATACCACGGCAACTTTGCATTTGAAATCACATGAATTGGTGTTCCGAATTGGCCGTCAGAGAGGGCATTTGCTGGAGAACCTGACAAGTTGCTACGGAAAAATCAAACAGAAAGTGAACTCACTGCTGTTCTCATAGTAGCTCGCATTATTACTAGCACTTGTTACCTGTCAGGAATTGTATAAAATCACACGATTTTGGTAGAGTAACTTTATGGATTTTGATCTTTTGGCCGTGTAGTAAAAGAAGGAGAATGGTGGCCATGTTTGAATCAAATCACGAAGCTTTGATAAAATTATAATTTTGGCTTACCAAACTATATTTGCAGTTTTTTCTTGCCGAGTGGTTCGTTAAAGGGAAATTCCGTTGGCTTGTGTTTCAAGAAAACACAAACAAACGGAATTTCCCTTTAACGATGCTGCCTTACAACATTTTATAACGAAAATAGTATAACGAAAAAGTCTTCGAAAAGTCTTCGAAAAAGTCTTCGAAATCACTGCCATCAGTTCATGTGTGTACCTGACTGGCTTGTCCTTTTCTCACTTACTGCAGCATTCATCTACAAGCTAACAAAATGTCGTTACAAATACGATGCAAAATAAAAAATGAAAATATGAAACATCTAAATCACCATATAAATCCTTCATCATTAAAAAAAATTCAATTTATGCTTGGTTGGGTGCTTGGGGATGAGCATCTTCTCCTCTGAAAGTAGAAGGCTACAAATACGAGAAGTTTGTCGAAAGAAAGCAAAAGTAATCCGTTCGTTGTGTAGGCGTATTTTTAAAGTCCGATCTGGGTCCTAAATGACCGAAATTAATGACAAGGGGCTACAGCGACTATCTAGTCGCATTGGTCTTATGTACAGTTCTCTACTTCCAATGTTGAGGCGCACACCTCTATCATGCACTACACTAGCTATCTCTATTATATAATCTAAAAACAGTAACCATCAGAATTGCCCGTTACAAATGTGTTAGCTTTTAAGCTTATTTTACGTTTTATGCATAATTGTCAGCGTTTAGGCCTAATTTACAACTTTAATTTCGTAAGTAGCAACTAGCGGAGATTTGGATTGTATACAGTAAGCCTATTCATTTTTGCAACACGGTATGCCTCCGCGCACACCGTTACAGTGTTACAAAGTAATGCGCAACGTAGCCTAATAGATCAGTGGTATATATGGTAGGGAAGGGACGGAGAAACGTTGCAGCAGCGACTCGTAGCAACTATTAACGTTGCCATGGTAACGTGATTTTAGATCTAATTTTAATTTTTTTGGCGTAATTTTTTTAACGGCAGTTTTAGTTTCGTAAGTAGCAGATAGGCCTAATGGAGAATTTGGTTCGATCGTAAGCCTATTCATTCAT
>JAHWFP010055626.1:0-15993 GCA_023313725.1 Lithobius niger | reverse complement strand
CTATGCCTCTAACCAATAATCTTACAAGTTGAAAACACGTTAAAGATCAAGAATTTAAAATTCGTATTGACGCAGGAATAGGGTCCAAAAACAGCACAAGTTCTCATTCCTTCACTCAAAGGCTTAATGCAGCTTCGTGTAAACTGTCAGTACGTATAGAGGGTACAACTTCTTCCGTATTAGAGATTGGGAGACATAACGCACTATTTTATTTGGTCGAATTTGTCGGGACTGAGGTTGCAGCGGTTAAAGCAACATACCGCCTGCCTTATAACCTTCCGCCTGCCTCACAACACCCACGTGACGATCACATCCGCGTATTTACCACAACTAAGGTGAACTGAGACGGTAGCTTCGTTCGTCGCAGTGAAAAATATAGCTACTGTCTCAATTATTGGCATTGCGACTAATAGTCCCGCCACCGTGAACCCATTGATCGTGTCGTCAAAAACCGGAATGATTCTTGTATTTTAAAATGACAATTTATAATTTTCTAGACTAGTGTCTTATAATTTTGCTTCGGCGATCTATTGGAATAATTAATTTTAATTTTTACCGCATTAGTCTATTAGATTGTAGATCTCATGGTAATTATTAGAAAATTTGTAGATGTACACGCAGAGATGAAACGTCATGATTATTGTACGCGCGCAATGCATCATTTAGCGACGGTTCGTTCTTAGATATAGTTAACAATATTCAACAGAGAATCTCCTAGACGCCACATTTTAAAACGGTTTTTTAGCAAGGGAAAGACTAACGGTAAGAAATAGACCTTTGGGGCCGTACTTGATGTGGAGGATCGAGAAAAATGGCGCTTGTAGAATTTATGAAGCTTGTAGAATTTCGAACGTGAAGAAATTAACGGGTCTCAACAAGAGGAATTTTTGATTTATTCTACGGCGAACTTGTAATTTGACTAAGTAGGTTTCAATAACCAAGTTAGTCGGTCAATTTTTAATGATTTCGGGGAGAATATTCGCGCTACGGTACGTGCTAATTATGGAGCGCCCCCGCGTCTCTCTCCACGCGCGCGCGTGCGTGTATCGACCGCTGTTTGTATACATCGTAAGCCGGAGAATTTTGAGCGCCGCCCTAGTGACGAAACAAAGAAGTAACCTGACGTGACAGTCTCTATTGACTTGACAGAGTGCGTTTTTGTCAGCAATAGATTATTCATCACAAATTCAGAGTCGCGGGTAATAAATTCAATGAATAACACCTATAAAATACCCCACGCGTCCGCGATTGTTGGTCGGGAGAAACCAAACGGAAGTTAACACGTAGGGGGGTAGAGAAAGATTATTGGCTACCACCTTGTTTTCACTCAAATGAAAATGAGGCCTTGCCGTAAAATCGATCTTCCCTCCTTTTCCTCTGCCAACCTCAACCTCTGACGGCAAATTTAAGTTGAGGTATGGCTGGATGCTGAAAAGAAGATTATAAGAAGATTTAACGCCTGGGCCGTTGACGTCATAAGTCCTGTCTTGAATTTCTTGTGAATCTGAATTCTGTCCTTCTTAAATTTCAGTCCGCCATGCCATTCAAGTTAAACTTCAACCGTATTACGAAAGACGTTGTCATTACCAGGGGTCGTTATGAGAGGTCAGGCCTCCCTGGGAATGTACTGCAGGGGCCTCCGGGTGCCTCGCGGGGGAGTTGGGGTGGGGGGGGGGGGGGGAATTGTTGCAAGCTACTAGAGTATTGAAATCTGTGTGAATTTGAACCGTTTTCCTAAAACCTAGAGAGGAGGCCTATAGTGAGAGGGGAGGGGGGAATCCAGGGCGAAGCCCTGTAAGCTAGCATATTCTAAAGTCGTCAGCGTAAATATGAAAAGATTTCCTGCAACGTTGCTATGGTGTTACTTTCATACAAATTCATTTCAAATTTTTCAAAATAATATGTTTTTTTTTTTTTTGGTATAATGGCCACGTGTCATTATTTGAGGGGGTGGGGAAGGGCTCCGAGTTGGAGTCCGAGTCAGAGCCCTGTAAGCTAGAAATAAATCAGAAAAGAAATCAGAGTGAATCTGAAACTTTTCCCTGCAACTTCCAGGTGCAATTTTTTATACGCATTCATTGCACATTTTTCAATAAAAAAGAATTTTTTTTTAAAGAAGGGCCTCTTAATAGTGGGGGACTCCTCGGCCCAAGCCGACACTGGTCACTACCAACATAATAAATATTTGTAAACAGCAAAGCAATGTAAAGGCACTGATCCCTACAAATAATACAAAGGTACATCGAAAATAAACAGTTAAGCCAAAATCACAACGTAGGACAGTTCCGTACACCTTAGGGACTTATGTTTCATTCGACTGACGTGACCTGAGTCATGGTCCGTCGATCCTATCATCACCGAAGGTAATAGGATCAATGGACCATGGCTGTAAGTCGAGTACCGTACCAACTTCACCGTGTCGGGTTATTGATAAAGGAGATGTGGTGATCTAGCGTTTTCTTTTTTAATAATTTTTTTGGGATTCTTATGACATCCGAAGAATATAGATAAGAAAATTTCTCACGTTTGAACCTGAATTATACGTTTTGAAATGAACGTATAATTCAGGTTCAAACCTGAGCTAGTTTATTCATACGAGCAATTTCCTTCGGATGACATAAGACTACAAAAAAAAAGTATTAAAAAAGAAAAAGCTAAATTACTGCCACATCTTCTTTACCAATAACTCCACAAGGTGAAGTTGGCACGGGACTCGACTCAGCCATGGTCCATTGATCCTATTACCTTCGGAATAATGAAGGTAAAAGGATCGATGGACCATGACGTCAGTCGAATGTAACGTAGTGCCTAAGTGTCTGGTACTGTCCTACGTTGCGGTTTTCGATTATAGCTTATTTTTTATGTACTTTTGCATTATTTGCAGTGATCTGCGCTTGTGTGTTGCTCTGCTGTTTACAGATGTTTAAAGTCGAATAAGGGAAGGGGTAGACCCAGGGATTCGAATCCGGAAACCTCCAATTGTTGCAGGGAAAAGAGGAGACGAGGTGTCTAGAACACGCCAGAATAGATACCATAGCTGCTGAAGAAGGTTGGTAGTGTCTCACACTACCCTGGCCAGCACCAACTGGTATGGATTTCACAGGATTTCCTTTTTAATCACATATTACGTCAACTTCTTCAAGAAACTAGATTCGGCTCTGCCACCACTCAGGAGTGTTGGAAGGTTTCTCTGGTTCGAATCTGGGTTTCGTCACTAAACCTAAGTACATAAAGTGGCTTACTGCATTACATTATTTATAGCGCATGACTTTCGCTGAATGCTTATATCCGATTTTCCTGTATCTAAATCAGAAATTAGTTGTACGATGATTCGCACGAAGTTGGTTGTACGTATGAAACCTGAATAAAAAGCGCTTAAATAAATCCGAAAGTGCTACAGTTCAAACACAGTAAACAGCGATTTTAAAATTCACCAATGTCGGTCGCCATCCGCCAAATGGCGAAGGAAATACAACGGTTGGCGACTTGATTTTTAGCGCTTCTCGCTAAAATGGCGACTGATTAACAAACCCTGATGCTCAAGTTGTCGTATCTTGGGAACTGCTAGCTATAGAAACAATAGGTTTACGACATTTTATGTAGAATTATAAGGACCATCCGTGCAGTACTGTTGCTAGTCTCTTTATCTAATTGGAGAGTTAGATTAATGCAAACAGTTAAACAGCAGCATACCAGCTAAAATTGTTTCTACATGGCGAGGAGGTAGTTGGCAATGGCGAGTGAATTTATGTCTACTGGCCAAATGGTGAGTGCAACACAATTCAGATTCATGAATGTTGATTGGCGACCATTTGATACTTCGAACAGTCTGAAATTTCGCCTTAGTAACAAACACAATGCAGGGAAAGCCAGTACATCTCAAGAAACGTGTGCATGTAGGCAGAGCAACACGAAAATCATCTTTAATAGGACGGAATGAAAAAGTAAAATTTTCGAAATTCCAGATGTCATAGTCCGGAAAAGTTACCTTTCAGCATCACTACCACTCATAACAAATGTCATCACTTAGGTCATATCTTTAAGTGCCACAAAGGCCTTCAAGTTTAACATTGTACGTCAGTGGGCAGAACGGCGAAAAACGCAAAAATAATGATTTGATTGGTTTAAAATTTAATTTTAACATTATTTCGTTTGATACCATAAAACCATAAAATAACCATAAATAACCTTAAAATAACCATAATTTCAAGGATTTTTTTTCCAGAATACTCATAATTAGGTTATGGGCCAAAATAGACAAAAATAGCTGTCTGGCCTATCGTTGATGTTAAATTATTCCCATAGATTTGAACAAAAATTAAATTCCTTTTAATTGCTGCATTGTTTACATGATTTCTGAGAATATCATATGAGATAATATTAAAATTTAAACGAATCAAATCACCATTTTTGCCTTTTCGACGTGCAGTGTTAAACTTGAAGGCTTTTGTGACGCCTCAAGACGTGACCTCAAAGTGGTGAACTTGTTTGTGTGCGGTAGTGATGTTAAAAAGCAATTTTTCAGAACTATGACATTTGGAACTACGAAAATTTTATTTTTTTATTCCACCTTACTCTTTAATTACCTTTCTGCGTACATCTGTCTGTCCCTCACTTCTGTCGTTGCCTTCTAAAACATGCTACAGGTCTGCATGCTTATACAAAAAAAGTCTAGAGAGGTAGATTAGGGAAAGTTGTAGCATATTCTACTTCCATTAAGCACATGTGTCAGCGTCTTATAACTTCTGTACGATAAGGAGCTCGCTTGGTGAAGGTATGTAAGTCCATATGGTATTTACTTTCGTTCGTCTTAAAGTCAAGTTTTGGCTGCACGTGTAACGAAGTTGCTGAGTCTTCCTCATGAAATGCCACTTACAAGGCTGACTGGACCGACAAGCTGGGATAATGAACTGCAGACATGTTTTCGCTACGATGGAAGTACGTCGTCAGAACGGCTCCATAAACGTGTCGCAAGCGTTTTTATGGCTTCGCCTCGTACGGACCGACGTGGTCGGCGTCTTGGCTATTTGGACTGCCCGGTTCCAAAAAGGCGCACGCCGGTCCTAACTGTAAGCCAAACTATTCTGTAAAAATGTTTCTGTGGAAGTCCAGCGATGAAGTGAAATGGATCGTATGCGGACTTAGTGCTTTTCATAACGCGTTCTGCGGACTTACCAGTCAGCTGTAGCTAACACGTGTTGTCTTTACTGTTTCTGACGTCTGGGGCGCTGCCTGTTTTGTTTGGGCTTGGTGTTTGTGTAGTGTTCCTAAGCTGAAGTATGAGAAATATGAAAGTGCGGATATGTATAGAGCAGCGACATTTGCCGCCATATTGGCACCAGTATGGGTTTTGGAGGGCATAACTACAAGGTGCACTATACATAAAAATGGAGGGAAATGCAACGGAAGAGCGGATTTCTTAGGCTAAAATAACGTTGTTTTCTCCAACAACAAAAATCGCGCGTTTTAGGTCTAAGAAATCACTCTTCACAGCATCGGCTTCAGTAATACGCCCTTCTGTTTCTCTCTGCAGTGCCCCTTGCAGCTAACCCATTAAGGCTCCAGCATAGAGTTATATACAATAATACTACGTCGTGTCACTGCTCTATAGGATATGGCATGAAATCAACTGAGTTCTGGCGTTATTGGCAGAACGGACGAAATTTCATGGGGGAATCCGGTTTATGCCACCGCCGTTTGGTTCTCATTGCTATCTGTAAGCTTGCAGATTGTAAACATTCTAAAGCAAGTTAATTTGTTTACTGAGATACTGTTGTTGCCGCGTGTTTAGTCCTTGTTCATCATCGTCACGAAATTCGTTTAGGCAATGACCTAACAGTAAACATGCTTATTTTAATGTATACCCAGAATCCAATAATGCGATATCAGACTTCAAATCACACTCGTTGAACCACCCAGCGGTGGGATAATTAAACTGCATGTTAACTTTTTTTCAAGTGGGACCTAAATTCATGTAAAAGCGTCTAACCAAGATTTAATAAATAAGTATTCAGGTAAAACACGGCAAACCTGGAAATGTGGAAAAAGAAAGTAGTGCAAAAATCGTAAGGCAATTTTAGGGGAAAACAAGAATTATTTATTTATTTATTCTTTTTTTTTTTAAAATCAGGAAAAAGACACTGACAATTTTAACAAAAATACCAGAAATGCCTTTATGTCCGCAAACGAATTAGGCTACAGAAATAGTTTAAAATCGTAGTTTTAAAGATAAATATCGAAGCCCGAAAATCGTAAACTGTTTGAGATGTTTGACGACTTTTATGCATACCTTGATAGGAAATAGCAACGTTGATTTCCCCCGACTAAAGTACTTGTAAGACACGTAAAAAGGGGATGCATCTGGAAAACCTGGAAGTATCAGGAAAACTAAGAACGCAAAATGTCTGAATCTGGCCTAAGCAGTGCAAATATTTCTGTTGCCCTTTGCAATTGTATTTCATACTGTCTGGGAAGGAAATCGATCGTTCGACGTATGAGATCGATTAAAGATGACGTTGAAAGAAGCTGGTGTACGTCAAACCACGCAACAGTTACCCAAGACGGCACATATGCAAGCCATAGCGTCTTTAGAAATCCACAAATGTCATCACTACCCTGCAGTCTCCGACGACTGACATTCCTACGTCGCAATAAAAGCGTAATGAAATAAAGAAAAATCACAAGGGAAAAGGTAAATGACGCATTAAAGACTGGCCTTGTGAGAATACAAGATATACAAATCTAAGAAGGAGGAAAAGACAACTGTCCCAACTGGGATCTGAACCCAGGACTTCCCTCTGACTAGGGTGGGTGCTCTTAACTGCTGTGCTATCCGACGGATTCTGGCGACAACCTCCAGGCTAGCTTAGTATCTCTTTAATCTTTCTCTGTAGTGATCTAAAGGCTTTTAAACAAAGCAAACAGTCAGCATTGAAGAATGGCCTTGTGGAAATACAAAATACACTAATGTGAGAGAGAGAGAAAGAAAGACAACTACCCTGACGGGGGCTCGAACCCAGGACTTTCCACTGACTAGGCCGGGAGCTCTAACTGCTGGATCCAGGTGGAACTCCAGCCGAACTTAGTAGTTCAATCTATCTCAGTGGTAATAGGATGAAAAGTAACTTTGCAAGCAATAAATAAAAATTTACATAAATATTTATTTTTGCTCGGATTATTTCTAGTGTGGAGGCCAAGAAGCAAGGTTGATTTCTCTCCTTGTGCATGTTTGTGGCTTTTAGGTTACAACTGAAAAAGGTTGAACAGCTAATAAGCTCGGCTGGAGCCTGCAGCCAGTATCCGCCCTGGTAGCACAGTGGTTAGAGTGCCTGGCTAGTAAGTAGGATGTCTTGGGTTCGAGTCTCAGTTGTCTTTTCTTCTTTCTCAGATTAGTGTATCTTGTATTCAAGGCCAGTCTTCAATGCAGAATGTTTCCTTCGTTTAAAAGCGTCACTATGCTCTTACAGGGATGGCTCACTCGACAGGGGTGGGGTGGCAGGGTATTAATCCGGAGATTACAAATTGGATAGTGTCTCACCACTGAAATACAAGTCCATATTGCCTTTTCCCATCCGTGTACATCCGCACACATTGGATCATTCAAGTCCGCGAATTTGATGTTGCGGTTTTCAGGGGAAACAGCTTAAAAGTATAATAACAGATCATTTCTGATGGTTCGGTGTTGAGGAGGGGGTTTCCCTGTACGAAAAAAGAATAAAAAATCCAGTTTGTCTGTGCCGGTTAAACATTTTTTTTTTTTTCGTGGAGTATACGTTTCTTTTGTTTTTGGCAGCAAGAAAAGTGCATACTTTTTCAATCCACTCTACAGCGTGTTCTCCCACAATGTAAAACAAAAAGCACAATGTTCGAGATGATTTTCCACAAAATTCACTTGCTTTGGCGATGTAATACTAAATCGTCGTCATTGACGAAAATATCAAAAGTCAAAGGCACTCACATCTGATAGCCTACGTAGACTGCATCGCGTTGCCAAATGCAATTGCGTTTGGAGTCGGCCTCCCCCAGAGACACACATAGCATGACACACAGGCCCCCAAGCGATATCGCACTTGAAATGATGCATGACAAACGTTTTTCGCTCATCCCTCGCGATGCGCATCCGCTCTGCCACCGAAATGATGTCTGTCGAGTCGGTGAGGGCTATTCTGTTTCTGTCGGCGAGACCATGAAACATTGACAAGCCAGAAACTGTCGGGGTCTCGGGGTCTACGTCGACTGTTGAGCCAACGATACAGAAAAGGGACGCGCCCTACCCGCCGAGCCGAGCCCACCCCTCGGAAAACCATCGATTTCGGCGGGACAAACCCACTGCCTGGAGGGGTGGATGAGAGATGTGAAGAAATTGGAGCGCCTCCGCCGACGAAGCACTCCATCATTAAATTAGGTCTTGGGAGGCTCGAATTAGAGCCTGGGTCGGTACGGTGGGATTTAAAAGGGTGCTCGGGGATTAAAGGGGCGTCGACCAACTTTTTCCTCAAAAGGAGACAGAGAGTGTGGGTGGGTGTTTCGTCGTGGTTGTTAGGCGCAGTGTAGGTTTACTAACTGGGGACAGATTTGTACTGGAATTTTAATGTAAAGGCCTGATGTACACGATATTTATGAGGTTTGATGACGTATGTACTTTAGTTCCTTTTCCATGATGCTTCCAGCTGTAACGAAATAAGTCATTGTCTATCGCTAACTCGATTCCTGGTCCCTGTTAAGATCGACTGGACCCTGTGAGGTGTACTGCCACCAAGCTACAGTGACTCTTCGCATCAGCAACCGACTTTAAAACGATTTTTTTTTGTTGAGTTGTTGGCCTGTCGGGGGATTTGATAGACTGTTCCCTTACCACTTACCACCGATCACTTTCCCACTCGGTTGTGCTTGCTCACTTTGGGGCTCGCACTGCACAGTTAAATTTAGTTTTGTTTACTCTTCCATTCTGCTGCAGTGATGCAAAAGGGTTAAACCGGAGCAAATTCTAATATATTAGGCATACCAAATGTAGAACAATACCAACCACTGCTCATTGCACAAATACTGCATCTTAACAATTTTGCTTGCAAAACAAAGTAAGTGTACTAAAGCATTGATAAAAATTGCTGGCACATCATCTTGCTGTAGGAGTGTAACGAGCTGTAAGCTTCAAAAATTTAACGCCATTCTCCCCCTCACTACACCCCTTATCCACGTATGTACAGAGGGGAGCAAAAGGTTTGGTCGCTAACAGTGACCATATACAACAATTAAGATTTGCGGTATTGTTATGTCCCACTGCATTGAATTGAACATAACAATACCCTAATTCTTTATTGTTGGAGTTGATCATTGTTAGGGCCTTAGGGCTTCGTCGCGCTTAGTAACTACGTCGGTCAGTTAAGAGGACTAATTTGATGTGTTGGTTGTATTGGTCGTTTGGTTGTATTGGTTGGTTGTAGTTGGTGTGTTGTTTGCTGTGGGCGCATGACTGCGGGTCGCGGCCCCAATAAAAGCACAATAAAGCCCAATAAAGCTTCGTCGGGCAGATGACCAGGAATGGTTAACGCTCAGTAAAACCCTTTGAACCCGTTTTGCTCCCCTCTGTAATAATCAACAACTTTTCGTTGTATCACCCCACAGACCAGAACAGTATGGGCCCTATTTCAATATTACCATACTTTTGTCATTTTCATGCCGCAACAATGTACCAACTAAGTGAACTTTGTACACTTTCGTCTGGCTTTGTTGTGTTATTTGTTGGTGTAGCTGCCACTCTCGAATTAAATTGAATTGAATTAATTGTGTGCATTTCACCAAAGTATCCACTATTGACTTATTGGGAGTTATTGTTGTAATAGTGCAAAAAGAGTTGGCACAACTATCAACTACGTACCAATAAATAGTGGTTATTGGCATACTTTTGCAACAATGGTCCCTCTATACGTGATTTATTGTGATAGTTTTGTTCTTACGAGGCGTAAGCCGAGGCGTTAAGAGCCGAGGAAGCAAAACTATCACAATAAATCACGTATAGAGGGACCATTCTTGCAAAAGTATGCCAATAACTAATTTATCACCATACTTTAAATACTTTTTTTCCGTTTGCGGAATGGATTCGAGTTGTTTCATGTCATTTTTCTTGGTTCAACAATTTCTGGCGTTCTACAATCGTTGGCCGCTACCATGTTATTACAACAATAACCACGAGACTACGCTGGCACGTTTCTTTGTCGAATCATTCTTCAGTGTTCTCAATATGGAGCCTGACTTGGGAATTTTCAAATTAATCGATTTCTATAATGATGACGTCGAGGATAATGCTGCAGGTAATGTGGACATTAATTAATGCTGCAGGTAATGTGGTAATGTGTGTGTGTGTGTGGGGGGGGGGCGGGGGCTAGCTTTACTCTTATTTTGTGCATTAACTAAATATTTACGTGAAATTTTTAGCACAGCGAGTGTGATATGCTGGGTTCAAATTATTAAATTTTCCTTTAGGTTCTTGAAAATGTTGGTTGCCAAAATGAAAAACTAATGTAGAATCGTGTTAGCGTTTGCACAAAACAAGCCAGTTATTTTATGAAGCCGTTCGGTATTGTTCTTTTTTCTTCTCTTTGAAATTATTTTTGTCAAAACTTGGCAGCCAAAGTCCTGTTGACCTTCTCTCTGCCTACGTGATAAAACATTTATGTTGGCGTTATTGTTCATTCTTATAAGTGTAGCAATAAGTAACTTATTCTGACACTTATAACAATATGAACGCTGACAGGATAGCATAGAAACTGTAAAAGTGTACCAATGAGTGACACTTACAACAATACTGTATCCGATTTATTGTCGAGTTTTATAACAATGAAAACGAAAAAAGTATGGTGATTAGTTAAAAGTCCAAAGGGTTATCTGCCCAACGAAGCCCTAAAAGGCCCTAAGGCCGAGTTAAAAGTGGACACTTTCGAACAATGAAAACGACAGCCAAATCAGCAAACGATGCTTCAACAATAACTGTGGTGTCATGCTTTGCCAAAATCATGAAGGCATGCAAGCATACTATTGTTTTTAAAAGATTTGTACGTCTAAATGATTGTTGCAACTTCTAATGAAAAGTGCCACCAAATCCATGAAAGATTATGTCGGACCCGATTTAAGTACGGTAATAAAATAACTTATTGCCACACTTATTGCATAAATGGGCCTTTATAAAAGATTTAGAGGACAGTTTTTACCGAATGCAGTCCTCGGAGTTAGAAAACATCCTCGGCGGCAAGCCGCCTACTATGTTGTGTGCCCGGCCATTCGAATGTGATTGGTAACCTGGTTGCGGATGAGTTGTCCACGAGGAATATGCTTGGGTCACCCGTGGTCTGTGCTTCAGGGAGTCTAGGTGAGACGTATTCTCTTCTGACTAACTCTGTGAGGTTTCGGTGGGTGGAGTTGTGGTTTCCCGAAACTAAAGGTAGGCACCTATTTAGTTTACCGTCCTCGAACTCGTGGAATCGAGTTAGACGAGATGTCGAAAGCAAGGCATGTCTCCTCAGCTTAGGCTTGGTAACACCACTGAACAGTCTGGAGTTTTGGACGACGACTCACCTATGTGCATGTGTGATGGGGGTTAGGAGCAGACAGTGCAACATTTTCTTGTGTAATGTATTCTATTTAAGGATTTGCCTTCTAATCTTTCAATACGAGGTTCCAGTACTCTTTCTTTGTTAGACTTATTCGGTCTACACCTTCACACAGTTACTTTTAGAAAAACTTTCCTGCACTTGTGGCATTCTGTTCCCGAACAGGCAGGTTTCAGTTAAGTGTTCAAGCGCCTGATTAAGTTATGTTTTTGGTAAACGAGTATGTTGTATTTCTAAGTTTGTTGGCCTGGTGACTCAGTAGGGTTGAGCTCACTAATCAAATCAGATCGAAAGCATGTCAAATCAAATCAATAACTATTACTTACAGGCAAATTTAAAACTGCTGATTAATGATACTAACAAAATTAAACAGTGAGGGAAAGTATGTGTGGAAGAATAGGATATATGCATGGATCACTTAATTTGGTTCCAATAATGGGCTTAATTCGACAAGTTGAAAGCAAGCTGTGAGCTAAGAGATTTTATTATTCAACCTGAAGCATGGAAGTTAATTTAATTCTTTGATTTATGATTAACATTACATTTTTATCATGTACTGCAATTATCTTGGTTGTGCATGCCATAATAATGGCAACTTGTTAGTTTTGTTTAAAATTAATCAAAACTCGGAATGTGTTCTCAAAAAACCAAAGCCTCGACTTGTAATTCACGAGAAAAAATAATTCTGCTCATAATTGTAGACCGTTTTAGTATAAAACTACCAACAACGAAACGCATACAGGCCATAGGTAAATACTTGGGGCTCATAAATTAGTGCCAGCCACGGCTACTAACTATTCTAGAATCTAGAAATTGTTTTGTGCAACACTGTTTATAAAATACACTAGAACCAAAAGCACATGCGACAAGAATAAAACACTTATATTTCGAAACCAAGGTGTGTACACGCGGAATCTTCATCAGAGTAAAAGTAATAAGACACCTTACATTTCGGCTAACAGGCTGCTCCGAATCAGAAACAATAGTTTCATGGTGGCACTAAAACCAAAATAACATGACTACAAACGCTGTCAAATAGTTGTTAACGCATTATCAAATGTTTAGCTGTAATTTATTATCATTTTCCCACCACTTTAAATGATTACACTTAAACATTGGATAATACGTTGCTAACAACTATTTAACACCGTTTATAGTCTTTTTATTTTGGTTTTAGTGACACCATGAAACTATTATTTCTGCTTTGGAGCGGCCTGTTAGCCGAAATTTAAGGTTTTTTATTATTTTCACTCTGATGACGGTACCGTGTGTATGCAATTGATATCGATGTATTAGCGTTTTATTCTTGTCGAATATGCTTTTGGCTCCTGCTTATTTTATATTCTAGGATCTAGATGTAAATGTTTTTATAGCTACACGGTAATAATTCAAGTACCGTTCCATATTACAGTCTGTGTGCATTGCGTGATAGGGCATCATAATTAGAGCGCCTCTGCTATGTTCAGCCCTAATCGAAATCAAACTCCGCTTAACCTATACAAACAGCATTTAAACATTGCCCACAATCAAGTCTTCCTTACAAAGTTATTAATGATAGCGGATTAACACTCAGGTGTCCAGAAGCCATTTCTTTCCCCGAGCCCTTAATTAGTGGTTAAGTCACAGAACTGTTGAAACGTGATTAGTTGTTGTTGTCGCGCCCTCCATGTGCCATTTTTAACTTTTCATGTCGAATGGCGGTTGAACTGCTCTTGGCAAGCAGCCTAATTGATTGGCTAGGGCTACTCCCCCCCTCCCCCCCCCTCACTTTCCACCACCCGAAACTTTGCCTCTACGATGGCTCGACGCTTGTTTCTGACTGATGGGCCGACCTGCATTTTTAATTCTCCCTAGTGTTAGATTTAATTTGCCAACGGGTGTTGGCTTGATCACGTGGCTTCCAAATCCCTTATCAGCGCGTTCCAATTAGGCAAGTTTGCAACGACCGATGAATTTTAAGAAGGCCTCGTGATGTGAGCGCAAACTAGGGGCCCATAGTTGCAATTCTGTCTTTTCTTGAATCCGTTTTTTCTCCCTAAGAGATTTCGGCAAAGACACGGTTAGTACGCGGCTCGAGGTTTTTGTTGATTAGTAAGTACGTAATGAAGTTTTTGCTTCGTTGGCCACTGCGGTAGCCAGCCACTTAATACTTAATTCCGTTAATACTTAAACGTGAGAGGCGGGGTTGGAACTTTTATTTCCAGGTTAGCACTCATTTCCATTCAAAGTGGGAATTGCTCTTGAATTCCCTTCCGTTTTCAACAAGGCCTGTTCAAACGATTTAAGTGTCTGGAATGAAGCTTGAAAGCTGAACGGAATAAAAGATAACCGTGCGTTTCTTTTCGTTGCAGTGCTAAAGCATTATTCACTAAATGGCTATTTCTTTTCCCAATTTTGCTGCAATTTGAAGCGCTGTTCGTAGAGGCGCGTCTCTTTTCATCGTTGTGTGCAGTGCTACAGATGCATGAACAAAAAAAGGTGTTAGCTCTGCTGCAGAAACAAGATGGCTGCTTCTTACTGATCAAAAAATTGATCGTCTACTGTAAAAACGGCCGTGTTTTTATAATTGTGATGGATTTAACTGAAACCACAAAGCTGCAGATAGCCATGGTAAAGTTACTACAAATCGTTATTTTGTGGGTGGTGCAAACAGTAAAATAAAAATGCCACCTGACTGCACAAAATGGCGGGTGTTGCAGCCTGTATGGGAACTCAAGCTCGTTTTATTCATGTTTTATATGTGTTTTTTTGTGTGTGAACTAGGCCAAGATGTAGGCTGAAATATAAAATGTACGTGATTTTATGCCTGGTGAAGTAATTAATACGCAGCCATAAAATTGTATTTATCCGTTTCGAGTGCCAATAAAATCTTCAAGATAACGTTTATGTAACGAGATGAACGATTATGGCAAGCGCACGGAGATGGGTGGGTTTTTCGCTGCCTGGTTGGTAGCTGTCTGTGTTCTAATCTGCCAGAGGCCGTTTTTTTTTGGTCGCCTGGCGTTAGTGACGTACTTGTGACGTAGGCGTTTAGCAAACTTCTGCAAGGAAAAGAAACGGATGTCAATACTGGCTGCAAGTTAAGTTGTTCATCGTTGCGCTAGTGAATAAAAAAGGGGGAAAACGACATTTTAATTTTTCAAAAGTGAATTAACTTTAATTGTAAACAAAGAGGGAAGGTTTCTTTAACGCCTTTCATAACAGAACGTATTTCTACTTACGAAGTCAAAGAAACAAAAAAAAAACCTATTTCCACTGACGAACAGCTAGATTTTTAAGGGAAAGTGGTTTGCTTTTGGCCTTTCAGCCAAAAGGCTGCTAAATAGAAACACGTCGGACACCATTGTACTAAAAAAAAAAACCTGTAGCGTGCGTCTGGGCAAGGACGGCTTAACTGTCCATCTTTTAGGTTTTTATTTTTGAGACGTGCAAATGGCTCTCTTTTTGGTTCTTTAAAAACAAAAACAATTCTTTTCGAACCCAACTTTAAAAGTGGAAATTGTAGAGTGCAATTAAGGAAAAAGGACATGGAATAGATTACTGTTCATCGTTACTCCCTTCCCGTCTTAGCCAAAAGGTTTTAGTTGATGATTCTTGAAACACGAGACCAATTTGATGGAAGCTTTCTTGAGGAGGTCTCTTGATGGACAAAGAATCTGAAGCATCTTAGGAACAGAAGAGTCCTCCAACTTGGATGTCCTTTTCGAAAATGGAGACATCATGGGGAGATCCAATCGAACCATCGTAAAAGACCATCTGGGGAAAGGAGATTTTCTTTTCATTTAAAGGTAGTTTTGGAAGTATGTGGAAACTAAAAAGGAGACGTATAACAAACAATGTTCAACATTTAGTCATTGAAAAAACGGGGCACGCGTTGCTGATATTAAATACTTGAGTTGCGTCTAGTAGGAAGCCATGTTGTCACACTGCTCCGTTCGGTGTCGCATTGGCATTTGTTTCTGTTGGAGCCAAAGATTGATAGCCCCGAGTTTTCCCTCAACAGTATATATCGTAATATATAGTTTGTTACTGATTGTTACTATTTATTAGAAAGTACTCTTAACATTGCTGACCATTCTCTTTCCCATTGCTGATGTGCAAACATGCACGCTCTTTATCACTGCTACCGTGCAAAGAATGAACTTGATCCCCTTTTTCATTGCTACCGTGCAAAGACTGGACTTGATCCCCCTTTTTCGTTGCTACCGTGCGAAGAATGAACTTGATCTCCCTTTTTCATTGCTACCGTGCGAAGAATGAACTTGATCCCCCTTTTTCGTTGCTACCGTGCGAAGAATGAACTTGATCTCCCTTTTTCATTGCTACCGTGCAAAGAATGAACTTGTCCCCCTTTTTCATTGCTACCGTGCAAAGAATGAACTTGATC
>JAHWFP010055623.1:23675-46530 GCA_023313725.1 Lithobius niger | reverse complement strand
AACTGCAAGACATCATTGTTTCGAGCACAACTTTGAGGTTCGTTGACATGCTTTATCTAGGGTTTATGAAGCTCATACATAGAATTATATCGCCCAAACGTTACACAACTCGCCCACGTAACACAGTGAATGCAAATAAATGCAACACCCGCAACCCCTTGTTTCTACCTCGTTTCTGATTGGTAGATAGATAGTCACGTCGTTTCCCGTGATTGCCCGGTTGCCATCACCAACCTACTTCGGTGAGCTTGGTTGCTTTGCTCTCATGGGTCACTGCCTGTTTCTCAATGCAAACATTATAACAGTAGTCTGGTTTTTCTCACGCTAACCTTCCTCAGTTATTTTAACAATATTAAACCATGCGCAATGGCTGTTTGCCGTGACGTCGCCATGAGTTAGCCAATGACGAACGAGAACAACGGCTGTTTGGCCGTCTGATTGGACTAGCCCAGTCACGTGATATACACGTCACAGCAAACAGCCATGGCGTGTGGTAATAGTGATTTGTTGCCATGGTTACGACTCGCAAGATGTACAAAAACCAAACGGTCCAATCATGCAAGGACAGAGCTTTGTTTCACGCCTTGACTACATCACATGTGAAGATTTTCAGGCACAAATAATAATAATAATAATTGCTCGTTTCGCTCACTCCACTGTCGTCGATCCATGCTTCATGTACATTCTTTGATTCCGAGAGCATCGGCAAAATCGATGTACTGATTATTTCGACACAAACTCATTGCAATTGTTTCTCATAGTTCGTTCATCACATTTCTCAGCACGTCTGTATTTCATCTACATCATTCGTACGTTGAACTGCAATCTCAAAGTTCATAACACGTGTCAATAGGGCAGTGACACGACGTAGTATTATTGTGTTTAACTCTATGGTGGAGCCAGTAACTGGGTTAGCTGCAAGGAGCACTGGAGGGAGAAAAAGGAAGATCGTCTTATTGAAGCCAATGCTATTAGACTGGATTTCTTAAGCCTATAACGCGCGATTTTTGTTGTTGGAGAAAACAACGTTCTTTTAAGCCTAGAAATCCGCTCTCAAAGCACCGTCTTGACTAGAAGTACCGTTTTTTCCGTTACATTTTAATCTAGTGCACCTTGTCGCTATTACCTCCAAATGGTGTCTCGTAGCCAATATGACGTCACTTGACGCTGCTGTATTAAATAAATACAGATGCAAACCTGTTTACGTTGTCTTTTGGACTTGTATGTCAGACTGCCTGAGCAGGGAATCGAACCCACGACCTTTGGAACCAAACGCCGAGGTCCTACCGCTGAGCCATACTGGCACAGCCGTGTCAATAATGGCTGGCACGAATACAAAGAATTTTGACTTTCTATTGATTTTGAGATCCATATGTCGTGTTTCTGTTACTTCGTACTGATGCAAAACATGACGTTATAGTTTTGCGTCAAAGTTTACTTTGGATGGTCAAAGTTGGTTGAGGCATAATAAACTTTGCATGAACAAACTATGACGTCATAAACAAACCTCATGAGGATAAAAAAAAATTGAAGTAATTTTTGCAGGTTTTTTCGCGTATTTGGCGGTCATAAAATCAAGTTACAGCGACAAAAATGCGCCCTTCGGGAGCCCAATTTAACTATCTTTCATTATGTCCTACCTGGGTTTTTTAGTCTTCTGTACAGCCGTACCGGCTGAGAAGACTATTGCAACGACTTTGTCCGTCCGTACGTCCATCGCTTTTTCAACTTCGCAATGGTACCAGAAATTGACGACCACTGTTTACAACGTTCGATTCAGTGTCAAAAGTTAGTTAAATAACATGGCAAATTAAAACATCGTTGCCTCCTTATAGCTAATAGACTTCTTCGACGTAACTGAATTAAATAATAACATTTCATCGTCGAATTGAAATCCTAAAGATTTGTGTTAACGCAGCCGTAAAAACAAAAACATTTTAGCTTCGTTTAAAAGAGTCGTGTCGCATTGTTGCATGAATGAATAGGCTTACGATCGAACCAAATTCTCCATTAGGTCTATCTGCTACTTACGAAACTAAAACTGCCGTTAAAATAAGTAGGCCTAAAAAATGAAAATTAGATCTAAATTCACGTTACCATGGCAACGTCAATAGTTGCTTCGAGTCGCTGCTGCAGCGTTTCTCCTGTCCCTTCTCTACTACCACTGATCTATATAGGCTACGTTGCGCATTACGTTGTAACACTGTAATTGTGTGCACGGAGGCATACCGTGTTGCAAAAATGAATAGGCTTACTGTATACAATCCAAATCTCCGTTAGTTGCTACTTACGAAATTAAAGTTGTAAATTAGGCCTAAACGCTGACAATTATGCCTAAAACGTAAAATTAGATTAAAAGCTAACACATTTGTAACGGGCAATTCTGATGGTTACTGTTTTTAGATTATATAATAGAGGTAGCTGTTGTAGTGCATGATAGAGGTGTGCGCCTCTACATTGGAAGTGGAGGAACTGTACAGAAGACCAATGCGACTAGATAGTCGCTGTAGCCCCTTGTTTTTGTAGGTGTCTTGGTTCAAGAGTAGCAGATGAACACACACGCAAACACGCGATGAGAGAGTCTTAGAAAAAGTACATGCCTAAAATATCAGTGAAGGATTCAGAGTTTGTCTTAGCAGTTCTTCCAGTTTCTGAGCATTGTATTGAATTCACCAAAGACTGTGACAAAGAATTCCACCTACTGATGGAACGCACAGTAAAACGTGATTTGCCGACAACAGTTCTAAGAATCCGCTTCTTGAGCTTCTTACTTTGGCCGCGGGTAAAAGTAACGTTGAAGATGTTTTTTTTTTTCACTTAGTTTTGCTATGCAAATCAATTGATCTAATTAAGATTGGAAAGATTAAAATCAGGTCTCCTCTTATTCTGCATTCCTGCATAGAAGGAAGCCTCCGATGTTAATAAAGCCGATGTTCATTAGGGAGTTGCTTTTTCCATATGCTTGCAGTGACGAGCGACCATTCTTTGAAATTGATTTTTTTTTTTTATTTTATTGGCAGTTTCGTAGTATGGAGACCGCGCCTGCATACACTACTGCCTTTTTTTGGACGTATACAGTTTAAATGTAGTTTTTCAGTAATCAGCGTGTAGCATTAAGCTAATTACGGGCTTCTTTGCAGTCTGTAAGCGAAATTTATTCCGTTATCAGTATGGCTCCTAAGAGTTGCTGCACACTAAAATCGAGAAAACGTCTCACGACAGGTGACATCAGTGACGGCGCCAGGCCCATGCCCTCCTCCAAATATTTTGGCCCCCCCCCCCAACCCCAACACTCCGGTCACCACCAGAAAATAAAGTAATAAAAAAAACTTGCAGGCTAAACTTGAATTCGAATGAATAAACAGAGCTTTTATTTTTTTTAATTTATATTTTATTCGAGATTTTATTTATATATAATACTTTTTTTTTTAGCAGCTTTACAATATATGTGTAGCCTCATTTATTCTGTGTGCTTATGGGGCTTATTTTACAAATAAATTTTAGGTACTGCATTGAAGCTTAGGTTACGTTCAAGATGAATTAAACGGAATAAAAGTGCCTAATGTGTTGCCTTGAAAAAAAAATCCTTGGCCAACTCTGTTTCCAGATGTACCCTCTGTCGGCCCCCCAAACCATTCAATCCTGACGCCGTCACTGGGTGACATTTTGTCGAAACCTGTCTCAGCATGCTGTAGACGTCTCCAAAACCATGGGTATGAGCTAACCGCCACACACCGAATGCGACATTGTCGCGAGACGTCTTTAGGCGTCTCACGACAACAAAGCGAAGCTTCTTCTAGTTTCGTCTGTTGGGGGGTCTCTCCACCTGATGCGACGTCTCGCGACGTTTCGTCTTGCAACGACATTTTGGCGTGCGGCTACCCTAAAGCTACTTTTATTCGACCCAGGTTCCTGATGGAACATGATATAGCAAATTTGGTACGGGCATCCACTTTAGTTAATGCGTCACCGCCCCCCCCCCCCCAAAAAAAAAAAAAACGGGCAAAAAAATATGCTTCTACGCGTACCACACACGCCTGATCTCTACGCAAATATTATAACTGTGGTCGAACCCCTGGAAAGGGGACATTGGCAAAGTCCCCGCCAGGACTGCCGGCCAGGGTAGCGTGAGAGGCTACCATGCTCCTTCAGCGGCTATAGGATGTTTTCTGGCTAATTCTGGACAATCTTTCGGCCCCCGACGATGATCAGAGGTTTCCCAGATCGAATCCCCGGGCGGCACCACCCTTTACCAGATTTCTTCTTCTCTAAAAAAGAATCTGGTAATGTTCAAAATTGAGCCGGTTCAGCCACACGAGCATTAATTGCTTCGGCTGACGTAAGGCTCGTCAAAATTAATTAAAAAAAATAAATAAATAAAAAAAAAATTTTCTCACTCTTTCTCACAATTTCTCACGGACATTGCAGGTTCCATCTTTTTATGAGCTTCGGCACTTTTTTTTTTCTCAAAACGTCCTATTGGTATTATGCTACCACTGTCGAAACACACGATGACTGTATAGCATAACTGGGAGGGGAGGGGGTGCTTTTTCCATGCATGTTTCAGTTCTTTTAAGATTACATTACAAAGTATAATTTCCCAACGAACCTAACGACTTTTTAGTATATCTAATGCATGGTCGCCATTTTAAAAAAAAAAAAAAAAAAAAACAATATATATATGTCAAGCAGGTGCTAATGCACCATTATTACACATATAAATTTTTCCGTTTCCCTTGTACACGAGCGAAAGGACACAAGGTAAAAAAAAAAAATTGGGGTAATGAGGACGCCAAAAATCAGAACACACCAGGATGCATCATTACATTGCGCCGAAACTTGTAAATATGCTTTCGAACCAGTGCCTTCATTTAAGTAACAAACAAGCTGCTAGCAGTTTTCATTTTTAATTCGTGGGTTTGAAAAAAAATGTTGATAAAAATCGTTATCACTACCCCGGGTATATATGGTGATTGAAGTCCTCCCTCCATAAAAACTAAAACAATTAATATATCCGTTCCTATTCAATATTTTTCGACCAAACTTGTCCAGGTAGTAGACAAAATGGAAGGGTTATTTATACAAAAAAAAATTATGCAATTCTGTGCAAGAGTATAAAAGTAGGGAGCCAACACGTAATACTGAAAACTGTTCACTTGTTGTTGTTGTTGTTCTGCCACCATTTCAGAACAAAACTGCTCCACCTACCCAAAATCTGAAATTTGATCTAAGGCAGAAATTTCTTGGTCCTTCATTCTCAAAGAGACCCGTTTTTCAATTGGTTGAGCCATTCCCGAGTTAGGGGACCATGAACGATCAGTTTTATTGTTTTACATTGTTTTAACCATTTTAATTAGAGAACAATGCAAATAAGGACACGCCAGGCGCAAGACATATACTGAAGAATAACGAAATGCCAACAATGCTGCTGAGCCAACAATTAATTATTCACCAGCATTATCCGTACGCGAATTAATTTCCAGTTTTCCAGTTTTTAGTAGACATTACTGTATGTCTGAAAAAGTTACACGGATTACAAACAAAAACGTCAAGTGTGCGCCGTAAAAAAATAGGATTATACAGGGTGGCCCATAATAAACGCAACAGCAAAATTTTTCCTAGTCCAAACTTTTTTTAGCACCTCCTGAACCGTAAAGGGTCGGATGATGTCTAATAGAACGGGTAGTTTTGAAAGTCCCTCTACGGTTCTGGAGGATGCTAACAAAAAAAGTTTGGACTTGGAAAAATTTTGCCATTGCGGTTTTTATGGGCCCACCCTGAATCATTGAAGTTTCACTTTACTTGTGAAGATGTGAACGGATAAACATTGATGATTTTTAACTGAAGGATTTAGAAGTAAAAAATGAAATACGGATTAGCTAATTATTATAGAGGAAAAAGACTTACCGAAAAATGTTGAAATTCCCCGAATCTCAGTATATGTTCATCGAATTCCCTGATTTTTTCCCTTACTTTTCCCAGACTTGATAATTTCCCTGAATTTTACCGGTTTACCAGGTAGAACGCTATCCTGTATAAAAATCGCGGCGCTGCTACGAATAGCATTATTATATATATTTAATTTACTGCTGTATTATTTGTATTGCTCGAAGATTCTACGGCGCTGCACCTAGCAGTTGAAATGGTGAACAGGCGCCCTTAAGTCCAAAATGCAATGTAAATAGATTTACATCCGTATTTATTTACCACCTGTCGAGCCCATTTGGCTTTCCGTCCTGTCTCCCCCCCCCCACCAATTTTTCCTTCAAACTTAAATTTAGGTTTTCGACACTAAAACACTTTTTTTCTGCGTAGGCAGATTTTCGTAAAACTCAGCTTTTGAGCCTTTTTACCTTCTTGAAATCAATGCGTAAAGATAAGGTAGGGAAAGGTAAAAAAAAAATGCTTTTTGAAATGTCTAGGAATGGAAAAACTGTCGTTGAATGATTGGGAGCGCAAACCCTGATTTAAAGGCACCTCAGGCAACCTTTATTCAAGATTCAACGAACTCCTTTCAAACCTCGTTGGAATTGGACTGGTCTTTCTCATACAAAATGCAATGCTTGACTTGCCACCACCCCCAGGAGATTATTAGCCTAGCGAGACGGTGCATGCCGTTTGATCGAGTGTCAACCTTAGGACCTCTGTTATTACGCGCGGCAATGCTCAAAGCGTGAGGAGAATTTTTTCCCCTGCTTTTTTATTCCCGATTTTTTTTTATATACGATAGCCCGAGGAGGAGGAGATATGTTAAAGAAAGCTGCTCTGACGTGTGTTTTGATTTTTTTCCCGGATTTTTTTGCGTGATTTTTTTCTTTCTAAATTTGTTTTGGCGGAACTTGTCTTCGTCGGTTTTTTTTTTTTTTTTTGTAAATTGTGATAAATGCCGAGTTGAAAAAAAAGTCACTAAAAACTAAAAATAAATTTCGTATCTTATTTTGGGCGGGTTCTCCGTTGCTCCCCTTTTGAAGTTCGCCGAAGCCGTAATTTTTACGAGGCTTCGAAGGAATGGAAAACGATCTTTTAAACCACCGGGGGGTTTAAATTTTTTAGTTTTTACTCTTCTGTGGGCTCGTAACGTAGAAGCCCTACACAGAGATCCTGTTTGTACATAGTTCTTAACTATGAGGGCTAGGGATTTAAAAATCGCTGCTCATGTAGAGCCCACCGTGCGATTGTACAGAGCAACGACAATAAAGCCACATTGGCTGCGAGGGTAAGATCAGGAGCCTGTCGTTGAGCTAGCTGCAGAGGGCACTGGAGTTAAAACAGGTTTCCTACCAAAATACTAAAACAATTTCCCTGAGTTTTCCAAGTTTTTCGAAGTAGGCCTAGTTGAGGTCAATTTTCAGGTTATTTACCAACATTTCAGGAAGGAAACTTTGCCACACATTTTGTCAGTTTTATTTGTTTTTACGGGGCACTCAGGTCAATACATAGCCCAATTTAACGAACTTTTTTAGGTGTTAACACAGAAGTAAAATGATACATTTTATTTTACCACAATGTCTTAGGCTAGGCCTGAAATTATGGCATGTTTTTCCCCCTGATTTTCCCAGGATTTCCATAGTAGGCCTAATTGAGGACAATAAATTCCAGGTTTTTTACCAAAATTTCAGGTTTTTTACCAAAATTTTTATTATACATTTTTCCAGTTTTACGTGCTTTTAAGTTTTCGTTGGTCTGGTTAGAGCTTTAGGATCTAGCTGGTCGGGAATAGATGGGCCCCCAATTTAAAGGCACATTCCGCCTGCCTTACAACAGCCACGCGCAGATCGCCGCCGCGCATGTTACCATCGCCAAGGTCAACTGAAATAGTAGCTGCGTTCTTCGCAGAGAGGAAAGCAGCTACTATCTTAGTTGGCTTTGGGAATAGTGTACGAAACAGCATCAAGTTAAAGATTGTGTCGTTACAAACCGGAATGATTTTCGTATTTTAACATCACAATTTATAATTTTCCAGGCCAGCATATTATAATTTTTCTTCGGCGATCTACTGGCATAATTAATTTTAATTTTTACCGCATTAGTCTTTTAGATTTTTGATCTCATAGTACTTATTAGCAAACTATTAAAATTAGTACATGCGCATGCACAGATGAAACTTCAAGTTATTGTAGGCGCGCAAAGGATCATATACGTGCAGGATACCGTAAATGTAGTTCCCCAATATTTAACAGAAAATCTCGTATAACGACACATTTTAAAACGGATTTTTAGCAAGGAAAAGAGTAACGGTAAGTAAATAGATCTTTGGGGCCGTACTTGATGTGGAGGATCGAGAAAAATGGCGCTAGGAGGAATGTACCTTTAAGAATTATGAAGTTCAGTGTTCGGGATCCTGGGCTTGGCAGAAAAGTCCATCCGATGAAGGAAAATCTAAAAAACTATTAAAAATTCGTTGAATTGCGTGGTTTTCAAGTTTCGTGCGCAATTGTCGGAATTCGTCCACCACATCTTATTCAGAGCAATAATAGACTAGCCTTGTTCTACATAACACGTCATTTCCGGTCGTCTGCCTGGCTCCCCCATAAGGCATTGTTCGTTGCCAGACCGTAGCGTCGTTATGCGCCGAGATCTCAAAAGCGATGTACACGCGATCGATGAGTATACGCCATTACGGTGAATACTTAAAAATGCATAAGTGGCCCCATAATAATTATTTTGGTTCTGATCCATATTGTCGTAATAAATAATAACAATGGGTTTTGATTTATGAAGGCCGTTTCCGGTTCCTTCAGCCGGCAACTTCCGGAGATTTTTGATGTCGGGTACTGGCGGCTGATGTATCAAGGCTAAACCAACCGCAGCTCTACCAGTAGAAGAGAAGAGCATTGGAGGAGACTGGTGCTAGAAAGTGGCTTTTAGAAAATGCGTCGGTGTAGGCCATAATAAACAGATCTTGGTGGTGGTAGTAGCAAAAATTACTAAAGCTTTACGCATTAGACGATACAAACCGTGGTGCCTAATATTTCGGAGCAAAATAGGTCTTATGCATTTTCAAACGCTAAAACGAAATAAACATTCACATAAGCGATAACTAAGTCACTATTACGTCACTTCCGCCAATATGGGTTTATTTCCGTTTAGCTTTTGAAACCTATTTTGCTCTCAGATAGGCACCAGTGTCAGCAGTTGCGTGCACAGACCACCGATAGGGCAGGGGCAACTTTTGTAAAAGGGCACGCTGAGGTTTTTTTTTTTTCCTGGGGACCTTTTTTCTTTTTGCTCGTCAGTCTTTTTTTTTTTCCTATTTTTTTAAGCATGTCTCTCTATTTTATTCTTTTATGCCACTTTCCTGGCCTTCATTTTGCCCATTTTTGGCTTCTAGACCCTTTCTCTGGCTGCAGCACCAGAGTTTATCGGTTCAGAAAACCAAAATAGAGCATTTTTTTTTACTGAATGAGCATTTTTTCAGAAAAGGGCAGGGGCAATGCCCCCCCCCCCCCCGCTCCCTTCTGTGTACGCCACTGCTGAGTGTCAGGGTTCGTACAACCTCAACTGAACCAAATTCCATTCCTGCCCTTTCCAACCTTTTTCCAAGACCAAACAACTATTTTCCATGCCATTTTTATACTCTGTAGTAGCATACTGCAATTATTGTGGTGCTAAATTGATTTTAGTGCTAATTTTGATTTTTTTTTCGTGACATCAAATTCAGTACATTATTGGAACAAACAATACCGGATATAAGAGGGGAAATTTGCTTTAAACCCTTGGGGAAAAAAAAACAGGTTTAATTAAAAAAAAAAATCTGATAAAAAAATTGAATTGCACAAGTTCTAAAACTTGAAACTCACAGTAAGAATCATTTCCATGCTTTTCCAGCCTTATATTAAAAATTCGTCAGAATTATATACTTTTCAAGGCCTGGAAAAGGGCCTTATGAAATTCCATACTTTCCCAGCTTTTCGAACCCTGCAGTGTGTTTATCGACTAATGCGTAAGGCTTTAGTACACTTTTGATTAGACTGGTGTTACTGTTTACAGTGTTCGATCTCTTGTCATGACGCCATTGCTGACTAGCATCCGAATCACCGGCTCTTTGACGCGTTTTTTACCCTGAATCCATAGATTAAACCAGGGAGCTTGGATTATACATTGATATAGGGTGGCCCCCACTCAGTTGAACGCGTCTGAGCTATAGCATAGCTATTTCTCGTGGTAAGGTATACACGAGCGAGATTCAGTTAGTGACGTTTTTTCTCCCAAACCAATCCTCGAAGCAGACGACGCTTGGTTTTTCGAAAACAGCAAAAAAAGTTTGTTTTCGAAACCAGCAAAAAAAGTAGCTTTTAACGAAATTTATGAATAATTATGAAATATCTGATCACTCAATCTGAACGTTAAATGACACATTATTAAAACAAAACGATAAATTCTTACCAGATCACCCGAGACGAGAGTAGCTGACGTAGTTGCCGTGAAACCAAAACAATGGCATGCGTTTACGATGGTCGCTTGTGACGGTGCTCTCCTTCTGATAACAAACGTTGCGATTTTCAGTCGCATTGTCGATTGTGCTGGTAGGTTATTGCACTTTAAAATAATTTAAGCAATTGGAGCGGTCCGGCTTACGTTTGATGATGCGTACTCTTTCGTTTGTTAGTCCAATTTTGTGTCGATTTATCGGAAAAATCAAAAGCCAATGAGATGCAGACATCGGTAAAATGGCGCGAAAAATGGGAGCAAAAACGTCAGACGCGTTTGAAGTATGCAAAGCAGCTACCAAAATCTCGCACGGTTTCTCACGGTACAGCGTAATAGTAAGTGGGTCCACCCTATCAAAGCTACATGTAATCCAAGCTCCCTGATTATTTTTGCATACGTAATTAACGGTTACCTCCAATTTCGCAAAATCCAATTTCGCAGAAAAAATAACCGTTTTGGTAGAAATAAATTTTAGAATTTATGGCAAATAGCAATTTGACTTTGTCATGGCTGGTCATCAGGGTATGCATGCTGGCCTAGAAACAAATGCTCTTCTAGTTGTCTCTCTTCAGTAAAGTTTTTTCAGCAGCTGTCATCTGGGCTCAACAGTTTTACTTATTTAGCCTTTGATGAGGACAGAGAGTAGCCAACAAAAGACCCTTTTTCTGGAAATTCTCATTGTCTTCAACCCAAATTTATACTGAAGCTGTTGGTAGTTCGCTGTAACCCCTGTTCCTGTATTATACTACTTCCAAACCTCCTTCTCTTCGTCTCCGTATTCAGTGTTGTTAAGTTCGGAAGTACCAGGAATTTTAATATTTCCCAAATCTTTTCCAACAATCTCTGAAATGGCATCCCTTCCATTAGAAATACTACCATTGTGTTTATCATGTCATTGTCGGAATTGACGTTCATCTTGTGCAGTCGCCTAGCAGAAGCATTATCATGATCGCACTGAATCTTTTCAGTTTGTGGTTCACAAAAGTCTTGTCTGATTATTTGCATTCCTGCTTCTTGAGTGATGTGAAACTGCGTCTCAATAGTACTAGCTCCAGCACAACATCCAGCCATTGTCGTGCCTTTTGTACAATTTGCTTAAATGAGAGAACTGACATTTAAAATAATGCAAAACATGCTCGTACACAGACAGTGAAGCTGCCATGTTTGGTTTGCATTGGCCAAACTGTCCAAAATATGAACTCTAATAATGACCTCTGCTCATTTAGGCCCTTCATGAAGGCATTGACATTCTGCATTTCCCAAAGCAATGAGTCATCTTCTCTCTGAACTAAATAAATACGGATGCAAACCGATTTACGATGCCTTTTGGACTTAAATGTCAGATTGCCTTTGAGTGGAATTGAACCCACGACCTTTGAAAAATCAAAGGCATAAGTCCTATCGCTGAGCCATACTGACACGGCCTTAAAAGTGGTCATGTCAGTATGGCCTAGCGGTAGGACTTTGGTATTTGGTTTCAAAGGCCGTGGGTTCAACTCCCCAATCAGGCAGTCTGACATTTAAGTCCAAATCCGTACATCCGTATTTACATCCGTATTTATTTAACCCTTCTTGAACCCATGTGGCTTTCCGTCCTGTTTAATTCTCTCCAATTTGCATTGGAAGCATCTTCATTGCCCATTCTATGACAACATCCGTATTCGTCATTTTTCAAATGTTGCCGTCTTCACCAAATCCATAATTGGAATTGAATTCTTACTCAAGCTCAGCCTGGCAATGCTCACACCACTGAAATCTTTTAGTCTAGGCCTAGTAGTAGTGTCAAACACAAGCTGCAAGTGAGCTATGTGAATGAGAGCACTCAATTGCCCATTTTGTTTATTTGCATTCACTCATTGGAAAGATTGAACAATGTGTTGCACAAGGTGAGTTGGTGTCGGTACCAAAACGCTTGTGGTAATTGCCCTTTGTAAAGTTTTAGGATGGTTGGGATAGCCTAAAGGGTTATAAAAGTAGGTTGGCCTACAAAGTATTTCATAGGATGGTTGGGAAAGCCTAAACTGTCTTGTTTGCAACTGTAAAATGAAGAGAAAACACTGTTGCGTTTTACGCATTGTATTGAGAAAACCAAGAGAGGTGCACAAACCAAACTGGTTGCAATTAGTAGGCCAAAGTTCAATCTATAAGTGGATTGCCAGCTTAAATTTCTATCTTAAAGGAGAAAGTCATGGAAAGCTACTAAAAACAATGCATTTTGGTATTGCGGAATGCTATTGTTAATTTTTTTTAGTAATCTCCTTAATGACGCATCACCACAAATTGGCTTATTTGGCAGCAGAAGAGTTATAGAAGACCATTATACAAAGTTTAGGACTGCATCTTGAAGGAGAAGAATACTATAACAATAGCGCACCATGCAATATGCTATTTTAGCTAAAAGAAACTGTCTATAATTTTTGTCTCCCTTAAGATGCATTGGTAAAAACAGCCTGGAGTAGTACTGTTTGTAGTGCTAATATCAGTAAAGCAATAAAAAAGAGTACATCTTAAAGGAGAATGGCTATGAAGCGAGCTGTTAAACAATGCAAGGTGGCACAATTTGACGAGCCGGCGGCCATCTTGAAAAGGTTTGGGACCCAATATCTTCCTCAATAAATTTTTTAGGATTCTCAAACTTTGGATTTTTCTTAGTTACCATGACCACAACAAACCTGCAAAAAATCGTTAAGATCTAAAAATGTGATGTAACAAAAGTAGTAGTTTTTGCCTGCTTCTTATGTGCAGTGACTCTCCACTACCTTTCAGTTGCAGGATAAATACAGAAGTAAAGATGATACCACATACAAATAGTTTTAAATCATTTTTGTGTTGAATAACTTTTTGTCTTTATTTGTCGCATTAATGTAAGCGATTTTTGTTTAGGCTTACTGTTAGTGACTATTCAGTCCTTGCTTGTCCTGTTGCTCAAGCAACAAAGTTTATTATTATGTATTATTATTAAATTTATTTCCGCTTTCTTGTGAACTATTTTGTCGTAAATCGCATGTTTCTTATCTGATTCCGAAGTTATAGAAGAAGATTTAAGTTCAAAAATGAGTTCATTTCTATTGTGTGCGCAGCGCATCTTGAATCCTGCAGGTATTTTATGAGCGGCTACGTCTTCCTGGATGGAGCGGCTCTAATCAATGGCCGCCATTGTTTTTGTAACCATCTAGGATATCAACAAGGCACTCTGCTACCAAAAATATACAATCGATTATCTGTGTTCGTTCTGGGGCGAACTCAAGATAGGCCGCGGACACTATAATATTTGAATTTATCCTCGGTGGAATTATCGTGGCTAATGTCTGGGACTGTTGATATCACCCCTTTGACGGGCCGAACCATTCTCAACTAGAATGATTCATTACTTTGTAGAGTTTCTTCCAAAGGAAATGAAATAATTTTGCAACAGCAAAGCTCAAGATGTAAGATTGTGTGTTATTATTATTTTTTTTTTAATTAAGAGAACAACAGTAAACGTACAATAACCAAACAGGAATGCAAGTAACACTTAGTGGAATGCCCCCGCCCCTCCCCTACTTCGCCTAACATCCATCGATCTTGTCCGTGCTTAATCCCACTGCCGTCAGTTCTGGAAAGCAATTATATTTATTTTGTGAAATGTGAATAAATGAAATCATTTCATTGAACAACCGCAGGGATGCTGCCGGGAGTACCAGCTTTTTCCACATTTTTTCATATTCCCACTTTTCATTTGTTTCATATTTTCGCATACCCTCTTTTCATTTTTTTCACGTTTATCACTTACCTGCTTTTCATTTTTTCACTTTTTTCACATACCTACTTTTCATTATTGTATCACTATTTCTTCGTTTTCATATATCACAACAGTTTCACAATTCTTTAATAAAAATGTTTCTTTTTCCAACAACTATTGTAATTTCACTCGAGAGAGCGAATGCGAATTTTTGGCGCGACCCACCCATAAATCAATCAATTAATTAATTTTTTTGTGTTATAACCACCGACATGTCTACGTAATTCCAGAACAGAATTAGGAGAAGATAATTTGATTGTTTTTACTTCGTTTGTGCGTTTTGCCTTTTTTTTTCACACCAACACTCGTTTCAAATTTTTCACATTTTTTTTCCGCTACTGACAAATTTTCACATTTTTCACATTTTTTCACACCGGCAGCATCCCTGTAACCGGTTTCCGGCTTCGCTCGTGAAAAATGAATTGACAAGAAAAAAAATAAACTCTCCTTTCCAGAAGGCAAGCAGGACAATTTTTGCTAGGTAATTTCAATCGACATTTCCTAAGACCTTTTACAGGCCACAATCGACATGAGCACCAGGCACCACACGGCCGTTCTCCTCGAATATACCAACGGTGGATGAGGTCGGGATCGAACTCAGATCCTCTTGCACACGAGACGGTCGTTCTAACCATTAGACTGCTTGGCCTCTCTCACCTTAGCAGTATAATTATACAGGGGTGATCGGTTAAGTAGTGACCCAGCTTGGTAGCTAAAGTACTACTGAACGATATGTTATGAGACCCGGGTGATGTGATGAGGGAGGCCAACAGGGGCCACTGATTGGACAAGATATGGATGACCTCGCCAAATGTTATCAAGGTCATTCAACTGCTAACTTCTTCAATAGGCATCACACACCATCAGTATAAATTAGGAATATGTAGGAAACAAAGAGACATTACCAATGCAAAAAAAAAAACAGAATAAAAATCGGACCAGATTAGGACCTATAACGTACGTAAAATGGCTACTTTCGACCCCTGGATTGTATTCCATTCAGGCACTCCGTCGTGCAGGAAAGCATCGCCTACTTTCAGGGGTCGAAAATAGCCATTTTACTTACGTCATAGATCCAGCAAATCTAGCCCGATTTTTGTTCTATTTTTAGCTTTGGTTAATGTCTCTTTGTTCCCTACACATTCCTAATTTATACTCATGGTGTGTGATACATATTTACGAAGTTAGCAGTTGGATGACCTTGATTACATTTAGCAAGCTCATCAACTTCTTGTCGAAATCAATGGCCCCGCTTGGCCTCATCACATCACCCGGGTCTCATAACACATCGTTCAGTAGTACTTTAGCTATCAAGCTGGGTCACAACTTAACTGATAGCCCTGTATGTATTGCCAAAGATTCCGCGAAGTCACGGAAAAAGGGATGGAGCTAAGATTCCGTTTCTGCCCCTAATGAGAGCCCCATTTTCCTCCAAGGTTCCACCAAGAGATACTACGGACCGGCCTAGAAACCTCAAAAACAGAAAGGACGCATCGCCCTCCTCCGCCCTCCCCCCCCCCTCCCCCCCCTCGTATTCTTACTCGGAAAATTTCAATCAAACCTTGACATTCCCTCAAAACCCGACTCACTTAACGATAATCGTTCTATTTTCCCCCAGTTTCCCAATCGAATTTGTTTTAAGCAAACGATGGCGTCCGGAAACAAATTCGCTTGATTAGATTAGATTCGCCATTAATGACTCTTCCATTTTCCAACTTAATTGGTCCGTGTTTCGCGCTACCAACGGTTTCCCCGTTTCCAAATCGCCCAATCAATGACGGCAATTATTGCTTACGTGGCAGTCATAACCGCAATGACGTCACGTGATTTTACTCTTCAGTGAAGGAGTTTCATGCATTTAAAACCACAATGGCGGACAATAATTCATTGCTTAGAAGCCCGGTAATAATCGTCGAACAAAGCGGTGCTGAGATAAGAGATTGGCTGTGGAAATAACCATGACTCCGGGATTTTTAAGGTATTAATTTCAGGACATCGCAGGGTAATAATTTTTCTCGGAGCTTGTCAAAGCCTGCTAAAGTAAAGGCCGTGTAAGTTTTACCTTCCATGATGCTGCACAGAGATCACCACAACTGGCGACGTGTTAGTTTGCAAATTCGCCTCTTGGCCTCAAGATGGCGCCACTAACCGAACCTTTCCTACGCTTGTACGTTAGCTGACGTTTTTGTCGTCGCTAAGAAGAGCTGTTTCTGCTTGAAGTTTGCAGGGCAGTGAAGACTTTACCTAAATCGGGGAAATCTCACACTGGTGTTGGTAAATGAAAGAGTTAGTCCTGTTAACCAGGCGTATTTATCTACAAATTATAACGCGACAAATTACAAATCTTGCCCGAATACACAATTTATATATTTCGTTTGAGATGTATGTCTTCAAATATTCTTTGGCGGCGGTTCTTCAGTTTGTGTGCAGCGGTAGATATTTCCATGCAACAACAAAATAGGGCCTGGAATACCAGCCAGCACCGACTATTATTAACTACAACGTGTTACGGAAGTCGTCGCTATACCAGCAGCTGCCAAAAAAAAAGATGGCTGCTTCGACAAAATTATGCTATTTACTCCCAAGTGTCCGCGACGTGTGGCGAAGTTAATCGCCGCCCAAAACTACATCAGGGTAACGCGTCGTCTGTTATAAATGCTTGAATGTGACATTTAACAGCTTCTCTGCTTCCCTTTTTTCAGATTGGGTATACATGCTCTACAATGTATCTTGGTCTGATGAACTTGTTCGACCTCCAAGTCAGCGCTATAACAAAGCATTTACTTCAATGGATTGCGTTACTTCGTTTGTGTGTTTGGGACAGACGTCCTTGATGCTCGTGCTCCACCAAATCATCCAGCCAACCAACCAACGATATGTAAACGTTTTTGCTTCACTGTTAATATGGCCACAAAGCTATAAACAGCTAAGTTTAACTGCGACTTCAAACTCGATGACCGACTGCCTGTCCCTTTTACCCCTTCTCTCCCTACATCTCCCCTGCCTGCCCACTTTCTTCTTGAGCGGGTCGAGCGCCTGGTCGCTGTTAACATGTAGTGGCCGTTTTTTCTCGACTTGTAACAGTACTTTTTCTTCGGCTTTTGGCTTACAATATACGACAATGACTTTGTTCGAGTCAATCAATTGTCGACTCCATCTCTTTGGCTTCGGCTTTGACTTTTTTGGCTTACACTAATACAACGATGACTTGCCCAACACAATCAATAATAATTGTTAGTGTCTGCTTTTCTTTGCTTTGACGTTTCAGCTCTGAAACTTTGGCTTACAGTGTGACGTAGAGCACAAAGACTGAAGGCTTCCCAAACGGAAAAATAAAAATTAAAGAGTTCGTCTATAGTTAATCAGACGTATTTATCTACAAATTATAACGCGACAAATTACAAATCTTGCCCAAATACACAATTTATATATTTCGTTTGAGGTGTATGTGTTCAAATATTCTTTGGCGGCGGTATAACTCAATTTTTCTCACCCTCAATATTTGATGAATAATCAGCCAGTTTCCTATATTATTATTATAGGAAACTTCTAGTTTCATTTGCGAGTGCACCTTCGTTTTATACCGTCCATTCCCCTCGGCTACCCTAATCCACTCTTTTAAAGATGCTGAGAAACCATTCGCTTACTTCTGCCTGGTATACCCGTACGACGTCACCCTCGCCAACGAGTGTACATATATCCGAAACTGACAATGTTGCTGATGTTGCATTTTTGGTTCAGGCTTATGCGGCTATATAACCTTTCCCTCCAAGACGATGCTTCGTAACCATGGAAACATGCCTAGAATTGGTCGTAACGAGGGTACATAGCCTTTGGGGAAATTCATTAACGCTTAGATTGATAAGCTCTTAGCTCGGGTAGGGGGTCTACATCGCCGTGCTGAGTCAGGGTCACACCCTGATCCCTTAATCTTGCCTGGTGAGGTGATCATCAACCTTGGCGTTAGGGTTTTGACTGCTAGCTTTTATAGGCCTATGCGACGTCGCAGCGTTGCGGTTTTAAAGGCACGGTTGATGAATTCAAAACTCTCCCTCTCTGGCTCATGTGCCGGATAAAAGCGCCGAAACACCTCGGAAAATATGAAACAAAATGACTAAATATCTTGTCACGGTTTTAGACTTCTCTACGAACTGGGCAGTCGCCTTATATCCCCGCTCTGTCTGTTGCGGAAAACCATCAAACGAGCGGACACGAACGTTGGGTTCATGCTGTATTGCATGGTTTTCTTGGAATTTAGATAATGACTAATCGTAGAAATTGGAATTACACAGTTGCACTTGGAACTTTCAAAACATTTGTCCTAAAACTTTGTAAATAATAAACATAGTAATGGTGGAATCTTTGAGCCAATGAAAACTCGCGATTTCTGTGTTGAAAAGAAAATGGCGACGGAAAGAACAATTCCGAACACTCTACGTTGTTTATTGTCGTAACACGAGTACGGGATCCATGTTAACTGAACAGGAAGGTCTCGTACTCGGCGATACTTTTGCTAGAGTGAGGACTTCAATCATACAGTAAGTACTCGGCGAGTATATGTATGTGTATGATTGCAGTCCTCACTCTGCAGCAGAACTAAAACATTTAATATTTCCGTTTCTATTCAATATGTTTCGACCAAACTTGGCCAGATGGTAGATTATGAAAAGTATATTTATATCAAAAATTATGCGATTCTGTGCAAGAGTAAAAGTAGGGAGCCGCACGTGGAGCCGCAACGTTCACGTGTTGTTGTTGTTCTGCCACCGTTTCTGAATAACTACTGCACCTATATACCTAAAATCTAAAACATGATCTAAAGCAGAAATTTCGTCTTCCTTCGTCCTCAAAGATACCATTTTGTTCAATTGGTCGAGCCATCCGGAACTACGGGAGTGAATTTGCTTTATTCGGGTCCCTGACCCGCAGCCATACGCCCACATCAACATCAACAAACTAAATTAAATTACACTCAACAATGCCAAATACACACATTTGATTTGGTTCTTCTCTGATTTGGGTCTCTGTCCTACTTCATGCATTTACACAAACAAACCTAAATCTAACCAACAAACAACGCCACCATTGCACTATCACAACAACTATGCCAGCTGGTCAGAGCGAGATGTACGCGATCACACTGGTAACCGCCGTTACCGGACCCCGAGCGATAAGTTTTATTGTTGTACATTGTTTTAAACATTGTAAATAGGGAACAATGCCAATCAGCAAACACCAGCCGCAAGGATTTGAATTTGAATTTTTATTTGAGTTCTTACGGCCTACCAAGCCTCAAGCCTAGAATACCTTTCCCTAACTTAATCTAATCCTAATCCTACGGACAAAGCCATCCTCCAAGAACACAAGACACAGTAATGCACGGGGCACTGTAATGCACAAGGCACAGTAATGCTAACAATGCTCGTGAGCCAACAATTATTCACACGCACATTATAATAGGAAACGTGAAGAGGAAGCATTAGCCTTATCACGAATTAGTTTACTAGTACTTGGCCAGATAATAGATAACAAACATGCCATAAAAAAATACACATATTGCAAACAAAAGCGTAAGTGTGCTATTTAAAAAAGGGTTACATGATTGAAGTTTCACTTTACATGTTAAAATGTACACAGATAAAAATTTATGATTTCAGTTTAAATAAATAATCAATGTATGAAAAAATTGTATCTGTTTAAGTGCTGTTGTGGTTTACGATATATTTTGGTTCGAAAAGCACAACACCTGAACCGATGCAATTTTCTCATATATACATTGATTATTTAAATGAAAAAAAAATCATAAATTTCTAGCCGTGTACATTTGAACAAGTAAAGTGAAACTTCAATCATATAAACCTTTTTTTTTACGGCACACTTCACGTTTCTGTTTGTAATAATTACATACAGAAGTAAATAAACGGACTATAGAGCAGTGACATTTGTCGCCATATTGGCATCAGTATGGGTTTTGGAGGACATAACTACAAGGTGCACTACATAAAAATGGAGGGAAAAACAACGGAAGGGCGGATTTCTTAGGCTTAAAATAACGTTGTTTTCTCCAACAACAGAAATCGCGCGTTTTAGGTCTAAGAAATCACTCTTCACAGCATCGGCTTCAGTTTGACGCCCTTCTGTTTCTCTCTGCAGTGCCCCTTGCAGCTAACCCATCAAGACTCCACCATATAGTTATATACAATAATACTACGTCGTGTCACTGCTCTACAGTGGTACGTTTTTGAAACAATAGAACGGCAGAGCAATACATAGTAACAGTGCCTCGTTTAGTAAAGGAACCAAATGTTTTTTAACAAACAGTTGTGTATTGTCATGAACTCTGCTTCCGTCAATAAGTGCATGAACCAAGAGGATTGTAGGCGGTTCAGCGGTGGAGTTGGTGAATGCTGTTGCCAAAGATGGATACCACTCAACTGTTGCTGTTCAGACATTTATCGTAGGACTATTATCGATGATCGGACATTATTAAGAAGCTCACCTGCCAACTTGGGAGCAATCTTCTATAACCAATAATACAAAGAATAAATACAATGAATGAAATGATATAAAATAATGATATAAAATAATACAATGAATAAAATGATATTACTGATTTCAGGACGGTAAGCTGACGGAGTTATAAATTGTATTCATATTGCAAGATCCGAAAAGCAACAGACTTATTGTGTGCGCTACGTATCATGAGTCCTGCAAGTATTTTATAGTGGTTACGTCTTCCTAGAGAGAGGACGACTTTAATCGACGGCCGCCATTGTTTTTTTTTTCAACCATCTTGGATATCAACAAGGTACTCTGCTACCAAAAACTATCTGCAACGAACTCAAGATAAGCCGCGGACACTAGACACCGGTACATCTAGCCGGGAAATAGGACTGTTAGCGGGCAATGGCGGACAATAATTCTAAAGATATTGACATTTACAACAATTGTTGTCATAGAAATACAGGTTTATATTGTTGAATGCACAGTGTGTCCACAAATTGTTCTCCCCACAAAGAAATTAAATTTTAAAAAACGAAAACAGATATTGAAAAACTGTGAAGTGCCAACGGTTTATTAACTCAAAGAGCTGTTTTTTTTTTTTTTTTTACAAAACTTCATGCGATGATGGCCTCTTAGAAAACATCCACATGCGCCTCTTTTGTTGCGTGGAGAATATCCTGTCGAAAATTGATTTCTCCCCAAACATTTTAAGCTTATGTACTGATACCGTGTTTATTCTTGTGGTGCCTGCACGGTTTTACTTGTGGGGCCTTTATAAAGGACAAAGTGTACGCAAGAAAGGTAACTTGTGTGCAGGAATTACGCGAAAGGAACACCCAGGCGATAAAAACGATATCAGTAGACATGCTTGAACACGTTAGGGGAGAAATCGACTTTCGACTGGATATTCTCCAAGCAACAAAAGAGACGCATGTCGAGGCGGTTAATTATGAGGCCATCGTCGTCAAAAGTTCTATTAACTCAAAACTTTTATTGGTGCAGTGAAGGGAGGCATCAGATCGAACAACAAATCTACAATAATAATCTTACATCACTTTGGTAACCTTAGATTTGTATTTTGTACTTCAGTCCAACACGCGAATCGTACCTCAGTCCACCTAAGCATAGGAGAAAAAAGTGTAGGGAAGGAAAAGAAACTTAACGCGAACGCGTCGGTACCCTTTCCGATCTAAGGAGGAAGCGGCGGAAGTAGATTCATATCAACGCGCCTGCGCTGTAGTGTGTTCATTAATAGCAACGGGCGCGCACCGACTGAGCGCTTCATCTGTACACGAAGAGTGGATGTGAAATGGACGATTGTGAGCGCATTTTCACGCAATAAACTTCCGGCGTTAATATAGAACGCTGCGCAAGTTACATCGTTCAAATTAGCACAGGACGATACTTCAATGCTTTCTGTAAACGTCCGTTCAGGCAACGTGTCAAACCATACAATCAATGATTTTCCTTTATTGGTTTAAAAAATGATTGTTAGCTTTTACATACGAGAACGAATTAGTTGCACTGCTGTCATGTTACTGTTTACAGAGTCGTTTTCGGGTAGTGTACGTATCTGCATCATTGCAAATTATACATGTGGCAACACAATGAACGTTAAACAGCAATGCTATTGAAAAAAATACCATGCAGTTGCTTACCGCGAAATAGTAGTTACATAGCTAATAGCGATTGACGAACTCGGCCAAAACAAGCGACGAACCAATATGGCGGAGCTAACTTCCCGTTAACGAGCCCGGTTGCCATAGAAACGTCAGAGACAGGCAGTTTCTTTTCAATCCCAACACTTTCGTCTCCTGTGGCCTAAGCCACTGAAGCTTTTTTGGACGGTGTCAAAATGGTACGTCGCCCCACAATTAGTTCATTCTTGTGACCGATACAAATCGTACCTTCACTTTTATGCCGTGCAATGCGAGCAATAAAAAAAAAACGTACCTATATTCCTCCCCGAATACTAGGCATCATCTGTCGAAAAAGATATTCGTCTTCAGAAACCTGTAACTTCCAATTTCCCACCGATCGTTTCATTTTTGGCTAAAAATACCTCCATTCAGAAACACGGCACGTTTAGTCGATGTAGCCGTCACGTGCGTGCAACGACGCTCTCCCTCTCTTCGGGGG